>JAMSGM010000013.1:0-181047 GCA_030462875.1 Grigorovia humatica | reverse complement strand
TGCAGCTTTTATATTAATTCGAAACAGCTTTGTGGCTGAAGCATTACTAATATAGAATATTCTAGACTTGTGGAACACTATAATTTCTTATCCAACGATGATAAGTTGCATTCTTTATTAGTCAGTCATAGAATGTTCTAGCAACTTCTATTAAGTTCTTTTATGGAAAATGTATTTTTAATGTTCTACAACAACTTCAGTTGTGGCGCAAGTGGTTTAGTGGTAAAATCCAACGTTGCCATCGTTGGGCCCCCGGTTCGATTCCGGGCTTGCGCATATCTTTAATCCGATATAGTGTAACGGCTATCACATCACGCTTTCACCGTGGAGACCGGGGTTCGACTCCCCGTATCGGAGTTTCTTTTTTTGGGTTAAGCATTGTAGTAACTAATGCTTTTGCATACAATGGAAATCACAGTAGTCGACTGCTTGCACATGTGATTAAATATGACATGAACTTATTAGAGGGCAGCTTTGATAATTGATAATATTTTATTCATGTATCAAACAATCTTAAACAACACTTAACGCGATTTTTGTAGCTTGCCACTTGTCCCTCAGACATTCCAATTTTTTATTAGGATGCTTTATTTGCATTTCAATTGCACTGGTGTTTATCACTTACAACCATAATTGAATAGATGATTTTTGATATTTTCATCAAAAGTTAAGTTATAGCATAGTGCGATAACTGTAAAATTAATGTGACATTAACCTAGAAAATAACTAATTTTTAATTCTATAATCATTATAACAATCATTACAATAATCTTAAAACCTAATTCTAGTCAATATATCTACCAATATCGGAAAAAATAAAACTGTTAGTAAATAGAAATAACATTATTTTGATAGGGGGAAATTAGTTTATCTCCGTATGCTAAATGCATACCATAAGTTTCTTATTTTTGACATAAATTACATTTTGATTCGCCATATAACCGGAAGAATTATCATGATTTCGGGCGTTTCTAGTCTCGCTTTTCCATGTTCAATTAAAAACAAAAATTAGGTTTGGCTAATACTAAATTTATGAAACTTAGCCTCCTGGGTAATTGTTACAGAGACTCTAAATGTGAATTTCACTAGCTTCTAAAATAGCTTTGGCACTTCCTTAGCCAAAAACGTATAAAAGATATCTATAGATAGTATTTACCGTTAACTATAAGGAGTAATTGCTTCATGGCTAAACCTCCAGGCGATTTCTGAGTAAAAATCTGATTGACACATTTTTTCACTTTGTTTAATTTTCTCGAGATGTTGAAATTAAAAGACCACTAAGTGAAACAGAGGGAATGAATATTGCAGACAGAGAACCACCAATCACTTTACTGGAGGTTGATAACTTCATCACCCAGCTGAGTGAAAATGAAGCTAAATATGCCCATTTCATGAGTAAAGCTTCTCATGCGGGTACTAGAGTCGTCTTAAGACAAGTATCAGATGAGTCTGAAGCCATTTTGGACCTTATCTTGTCCATCCACAGGAAACTGAATGGTAAATATCCAAATCCAACTTCTGATGAGACAGTGGCGTATTTAGAGTACGCTTCTCAATTCTTGGCAAATTTAGGTAACTACAAGGCATTTGGTGATTCAAAATTCATCCCAAGATGCTCCCCAACTGTTTGGCAACAGCTGCTTAATAAGGCTGGACTACCATACCAAGATTACGAGTCATTACTTGATTCAATATATAGAATAAACGAAAAATCTATGCTAGGTTATCCTGCTGAAGGTTACACTTCGTCATATTACTTAGGTGAATCAGTATCTAAAGATGACATGAAAACTGTTAAGAAATTGTTCGCTCAGTATGGCATCTTGCCTGAAAATACTAGAATCAAAAAGGTTGATAAGGAAAATTTTATTATTTTGGTCTCATCAGCCAATTTGACAAATGAAATTGATTATCCAAAGGGCACTATTACCATTGATAACATTGACTTCGAATTCCAATTTGGTGATCATTCTCATGAAATGCTAAAAATTGTGACATACTTGAAAGAAGCCCAAAAATATGCTGCTAATGAGATTCAAAAGGAAATGTTACAGAAGTATATCACTCATTTCCAAACTGGTTCATCAGAAGCACATAAGGAGTCACAAAAATTATGGGTTAAAGACATTTCTCCAAGCGTAGAAACAAATATCGGGTTTATCGAAACATATAGAGAACCTTCTGGTATTATTGGTGAATTTGAGTCCCTAGTGTCAATCCAGAATAAGGAACGCACAATGAAATTTAAGAAAATGGTCGACAATGCCAAAGAATTCATATCTTTATTACCATGGACTTCAGAATGGGAAAAACCAGTATTCAATCCACCAGATTTTACTTCTCTAGAAGTGTTGACTTTTTGTAGTAGTGGTATTCCAGCAGGTATTAATATTCCAAATTATGATGATGTTAGGCTGAATATTGGTTTCAAAAATGTATCATTAGGTAATATTTTAAGTGCATCCACTAAAAAATCTAATAAATACCCTCCAAGCTTTATTGACGAAACTGATCGTTCACTTTTTGAAAAGTATCAAGGTGAGTCATTTGAAGTTCAAGTTGGTATACATGAATTGTTAGGACATGGTAGTGGAAAGTTGATGTGTGAAATTGAAGATGGTAAATTTAATTTTGATAAACTCAACCCACCAAAGGGACTGGATAATAAACCAATCACAACTTGTTATAAACTTGGTGAAACTTGGGGTTCTAAATATGGTTCAATTTCTGGCTCTATGGAAGAAACAAGGGCAGAATTAGTGGCTATGTACTTAATTACAAATAGAAAATTATTGAAGATATTTGGATATAATACTAAACAGGAACAGGACGATATTATCTACGTTGGATATTTACAAATGGCCAGAGCAGGTTTATTAGCACTAGAGTATTGGGATCCAGCAACAGGTAAATGGGGCCAAGCACATATGCAAGCAAGATTTTCAATTATGAAAACGTTCCTTTTACACTGCGTGGACAAGGACTTCTTAACTTTCGAACCAATTGAAACTAAAAATGGTAAAGAAATAAAAATTAAATTAGATCGTACTAAAATTGAAAATGTGGGACACGATGCCGTGGCAGACTATTTATTGCATCTGCATATTTTCAAATGTTCCGGTGATGTCGTTAATGGAACTAAATATTTCGAAGACAGATCTTCTGTTCCTAAAGAACTAGCACAATATAGAGATTTGGTGATTTCGAAAAGGCTACCACGCAGACAATTTATTCAGCCAAATACTGTATTTGATGAAAGTAAACCAGAAGATCAAGTTTCTATGAAAGGCTACGAAGAAACTGCAATTGGTATGATTCAGTCATTTATTGAACGTGATATTTAATTTGCTGTATAGCGACCGATTACATACGTTTATTTATCAAGCTAATACTATTTTGACTTGCTTGCAAAGCTTCAATTGATTATTCAATCCTTTTGAACATACATTTATAATTTTTTAATACTTTTTTTTTTTACCTGACTAAATAAATTTTAATATATGAAAAGTTTATATACTTATTATGAAGTATGAGATGACATGATATGGAATAAAAATATTTTTTGCATGATTATAATGGAGACATAATTTTATCTTCTGTATCAATTTTATAAAGTTAATTTCTCATTATTATCTTTTTTAGCTTGACCGTATTTCTTAATTCTAATGGCTTGAATGGCAATGAAACCAGTGGTATCAGTTGGCATGAAACCGGTTAATTCATCCATGGAAGATTCAGTTGCATCATATAGTTTTTCAGTATTAGAGTATCTACCTAAAACAATGACATTACCCTTATAAAGTGATAATCTGACGGTACCATTTACAGTCTTTTGAGATGGGGCGATCATAGATCTAATATATTCACATTCTGGAGTGAAATATGAACCATTGTATAATAATTTTGAATAAGTTGGAGTGACAAATTGATCTCTAATACCACGAACTTCTTTATCTAAGACTAAACCTTCTATATCAACGTGAGCTCTTCTTAAGACGGTTAATGGAGCTTGTTCGTAGCAACCTCTAGATTTCAAGTTAATGTAACGATTTTCAACGATATCAATTCTTCCAACACCATTAGCTCTAGCAACATTAGAAACAGTTAAGAAAATATCTAATGGAGATGTTGCAACAATTTCTTTACCAGTTTCATTACAGGTATAAGATACTTTAACTGGTAAACCTTTTTCAAAATCAATAGTTAAATCTTGTGGTTTATCTGGAGCATCTAATGGATCAACGGTTAATTTCCACATATCCTTTGGTGGAGTAGTATTTGGATCTTCTAAGATACCAGCTTCATAAGAGATATGAGCTTGATTTTCATCAGTAGACCATGGTTTAGCCTTAGTTTGAGTAACTGGGATATCCTTTTCAGCTGCATAAGCCAATAAATCAGCTCTACCAGCAAATCTCTCAAAGAATTCTGGTAATCTCCATGGAGCGATACATTTAACATCAGGTTTCAAAGCGTAGAAGGATAATTCGAATCTGATTTGGTCATTACCTTTACCAGTACAACCATGAGCAACAGCAAAGCAACCTTCTTGTTCAGCCACATCGATTTGAGCCTTAGCAATAACAGGTCTAGCTAAAGATGTACCCATTAAGTAAACATCTTCATATACAGCATTTACTTGAACAGCTGGGAATAAAATGTCTTTTACGAAATCTTCACGACAGTCGACACAAACGAATTTAGTGGCACCAATTTTCATGGCTTTTTCTTCAGCAGCTTTAAAGTCTTCTTCTTGACCAACATTAGCCATAAAGGCAACAACTTCATAGCCTTGTTCTAATAACCAAGCTAAAATAATAGAGGTATCTAAACCACCAGAGTAAGCTAAACAAACTTTACCTTTAGACATTTTTTATTTGATATATTAATTTGGGGTAGTATGAGTAAGATGATTCAAAACTAATCAGTTAGCAATATTACTTAAAACAGTAAGTCTCAAATTTGATATTTTTCTCGAGAGTGGAAAGTGAAAATTAAAACATAACCTTTAAGTGAAAAAAAGTGCGAGTATTTATATAATTTCCATTAAGTGACAAAGATAGCGATTACTCATTTTTTCGTTTTTCCTTTCGTTGTTCGTTAAGTGAAATTTTTGGCGAAGCTCCAAAACGGCAATTTTCCGCGGTGAGTCATTAATAACCGTCAGGGAGTGTCTGGGTGTTGGTGACAACAGTTTCAAGTTTTCTTTCGTTGAAAAAGAGAAGAGATTTGTATAGCAAATGGATCTATAACAACAGCAGGTATTGATCAGCAAAATATATCAAGTTTTGAACAATATAGGTCTAATGGTAGAGATATATATCCTTGTAAATATTTAAATTTCTACCAATATTGATGTAGCTGTATCATTATCCTACCTTACAGCGGATTCGACAGGGTAACATGCCGTATTGACTAATTTGTTATAGCGAAACCTTTTTATGAGTTACAGCCCGCAATTACAGGTCAGTAAAACCACTATTACCTTTTCTGTATAAATTGGCAACAGTATAAAATAAACTTGTAAACACTAGACACCTTGAAAAAGACCCTTTGTAGTTTTTGTTATCGATACACATCAAACATAGGGCAGTTCCTACTTTGAGCCATTGCAACTTAAATGTTTGTATGTTTTTTTTTGCGTTAGATATATAACTAAACATTTCAAAATAGAAGAAACAATTTTCAAAAACTATTGAAATCATTAGTTATTTCGTTTTCGTTTTTTTCTTTAAATAATTTGTCATACATAACTCATTTTATCTTTATAATAAATCGTAATAAAAATAATATAATATAATATTACTACTCTAATAATAATATACAAAAAACTGAATTTTTTCAATTCGAATGGGAAATATCTTTGAAAAGTAAAAGATATATTAAAAAATTAAATTAAAATCTTGTTGAATCTTATGTGATCAAAAGTTCAGAAAAAAAGAAAATAAAAAATTAATGAATATATTATTATTATTATTATTATTATTATCATTATTATTATTAGTGTTTTTAAATTTTTTTTTTCTGTAAATTTATTTCATGTTTGTCATATAAGCTTGTCTTTAATCAAATTATCCATTGAAATCAATCGAATTTTGTTTTCAAAATTAATCATCTTCAGTGACGAAAGAATCCAATTCTTCAATCATATCAGGTAAATTCTTCATTGGTACGTTGTTATAAATGATTTGATAAACTGCTTCAAACAATGGGAATTCATCAGTCATTTCACATAAATGTAACCATTCATGGACTTCTTTACAAGTAATGACACCTTGTGCAGATTGACCATTTAATAGTTCCTTTTCAACTTCGAAAGCATTTTTGCCTGTTTTTGCCATCTGTTTAGCTACTTTAACATTTCTACCACCAGAACAAGTAGTAATTAAATCAGCAACACCAGCAGATTCTTGATAATAAGTTTCTACACGACATTCAGGGAAAAAAGTTTGACCGAATTTAATAATTTCACCTAAACCAACTCTTTGAATGGCAGCTGCAGCATTATTACCCCAACCTAAACCTTCGACGAAACCACAACCTAAAGCAACGACATTTTTCAAAGCACCTGCGATAGAGATACCTGCAACGTCATCAATAACGGACACATGGAAATAAGGTCTATGGAATAAAACTTTTAAGATTCTATGATCAACGTCTAGACCTTCACCTTTAAAATCTTTTGGAATTTGATATGCTACTGTTGTTTCAGACCAATGTTCTTTAGCCACTTCTGGAGCCAAATTAGCACCAGATAATGCACCACATTGAATATTTAATTCATCTGTGATATAACTTGATAATAGTTGAACACCTTTTTTACCCACTTCGAAACCTTTCAAACAGGAGATTGCACGAACATGTGGTTGAACATGACCCTTTAGTTGATCGACAATTCTTGGTAAGAATTGATGTGGTACATTAAATACTAATATATCCGCATTTTCTACAGAATTTAATAAAGATGGATTAGCATGTAAATTTTCAGGTAAGTCGATACCTGGTAAATATTTAACATTTTGATGTTTTGTATTGATTATATCAGTTAACATTTCATCATCAATTTTTTCGTCAAAGACCCACATTTCTACTTGCTTTTCGAAAAGATGTGGATGTTGACTTGTATTTTCAGCTACGACTTTAGCGATAGTGGTCCCCCAATTACCAGAACCAATAACTGTTACTTTGAATGGGTCTCTCTTTATGGAGACTACTGAAACTTGTGATTCTGTTTTCTTTAAGGCTGCATTTCTTTGTTTAAAGGCTTGAGCAGCGGCTAATGCATCACTTACGGCCATTCTTATAGTATTTTTTGGATTTATATATGTGAATTTGTTTAATGGTTTGGTTATAGAAAGATTGTTATAATTATAGATATAATTATTCAGCAGACGACGATTCCTATGAATATAAGTTATTGATGATTTGAAATACTTTGAAATAGGTAGCTTGTTTGATACTAGTCTACTTTGTAAAGACACAAATTTAGTTAAATAGTGATGAATAACGCCTGTGGTAGATACACGGTTGGTAAAGTTCATCCAACAGAAGGAGAGAATGAAAAAGAGGAAGAAGAAAGGAAAGACGAAGGAAAAAAATAAAAGTATTATCAAACGATGGGAAATGAAACAGAAAATTAAAAAGGTTATATAAAATCGGTAAGGGCCAACAGAAGGAATTTTTGATGTGTTGAAGTTATTTTTTCATCTTCCGCTGCGGGAGTCTGCGGAAGTCGATTCCGTCTTCGGGTTTCGTCCCGGTGGTCAAGTCGAGGCGGGCGTTGGTGGGCCAAGTTGGTGGGCCAATTTCTCGCGTTCCTGGCAGGGCAGAGATGAGCCCGGGGGAAACCCTGGGCCAAAAATCAAGGTTGTCCGTCTTTCCAGGAAACGTAACGTATGAGGGCGTCGGTAGGATTTCCCTTGGGACAATTTTTCGTCTATGGATCTGTTCCGCAAGTGCACTGTCGAAAACGAGAACAATGTAGCACCTTTCATTATAGGGATGGAGCATGAGATGCAGATCAGACGAAAAACACACCCCTATCATACCCACATTTCTACATCATCTGCCCTAAAGAAGGGGTATCGTATCATGTATATATTGAACAGCTCCTGAAATGTGGGGCTTGTCCCACACTCACGTGTGGCTTTTTTTTGGACAAAATTGTCCCGGTTATCAAAAGAGATAAATTTGGCCACTTCTTGTAGCAAAAAACTAGACATTCCATCAAATCAGGTCTACGTACCTACACTTTTTGTCATTTTGGGATATAAATTGTTGGAAAAACAATACACAGTTTTGTCCGATTTTCACTCCGGTTATTGGAAAAACATTCTAAATTTTTTGTTTCCATTCCAAATGGAATTTCCAATTTAACTTTTTTTTTTTTCTTTTCCAACGGGTGGTGGTGTGACAAACTGGTCTTATTGCAAAAGTCCGATTAAAATGTACCAGATTCCGGTTTTCCTCTTGCTGAAAAGCAAAGGCTCAGTCTTGGTGTGGTGTGTGGGTGAAGGCGCAGATGTTTGGATGTAACGTGCTTTCCAGGGTGACTCAGTTTGGAAAAGAATAGAGGTTTCAATAAATAGGGTAGGGTTTCATTAGGGATAATAGGGTCAATGATCATTAGACCCCTAAATAAAAAAAGCACCGCCTCTTCCAGTCCAATCATCGCCTAATACGAATTACTAAAGCAAGTTTGAGTGCATGCATCATGCTATCAAAAGTCTTAGTTTTAATTTCTTTTTCTTATGCTACAATATCACGATTTGTTTTTACCTACATACTATAAAAAAATTCCTATTCTTTATTCATATATATTTGCTTTATTTTATTTATTACAAATTTTTTTCACCATCCTTGATCAAATAACATCGAGATTGATTCACCATTATGAATTCTTCTGATGGCTTCCGCAAAGACACGTGAAACGTCTAATATATCAACACGTTTCTTACCTAATTTCTTAATGGTTTCATTTTGTGGAATCGTATTAGAGACAATTATTTTATCAATTGGTGATTGCGAAATTCTATCTAATGCATCACCAGAAAATATACCATGTGTCACAATAGCATAAACTTTAACGGCACCTTGATCCTTTAATAATTTGGCAGCTCGAGTTATAGTATATGATGTATCTAATAAATCATCAATCAATATACAAACTTTATTACGTACATCTCCAACTAACATAGTTGTTTGAACAAATTTCGATGATGAAGATGAGATACTTGAATTTGAAACAGTTTTCTTTAATGTATCTTGTGTTAATAATGGCTTATTAGGGATACTAACACCACTAGTTAATGTTGCATCTGGTGGACCTTTCAATAATTGTGATCTTCTCTCTTTATGAATCATAGCAAATGATAATTTCAATGAATCTGCAATAGCTGTGGCACGTTTAGCACCACCGGCGTCCGGTGATACAATAACAGAATCTTGATAATTTGGTATATTATGTACAATATAATTTTGTACAATTGGTTGACAATATAAATTATCTACTGGTATGTTGAAAAATCCAGCAAATTGTCTATCATGTAAATCCATTGTAATTACGTGATTAGCACCCGCTGATGTTAATAAATTAGCAATTAATGTACCCGCTTGAACAACCCATAATTTATAACCAGCATTTTGTACATTAAATAATTCTTCAGCATCATTATTAAGATTGGTTGGTTTCTTACCATCCAAAATCATCGGAATACGTGACGATGATAATGTTTTATTTAGTTTTGGTGTAGTATTTGTTTCATTTTGAATCGTGGATCGTATAACTTTATCTAAAGTTTTATTCTTATTTAAAGATGTATCATTTTGTGATAATAATGGTGCACCTTTTGCGGTATATGGAATATCTGGTTGTCTGGTGTAACAAAAATATGGTAAAACTGCAGTAATCCTGGATGCTGACGCTGATTTACAAGCACTAATTAATATCATTAATTGCATCAAGTTATCATTAACATGCCCACAACCACTTTGAATAACATATACATCTTTTTCACGCACAGATGAACGAACACGAATAGAAGTTTCACCATTAGCAAATTTGCCCATTTCAACGTTTGCTGGTGAAATATTCAAATTTTCACAAATGGCAGCAACTAATGCTGGGTGAGAGTCACCACCAAAGATAACAATATTATTTGACATATTGTATTATTTTTCTTGCTAGTAGTTTTCCTGTGTTTAATGTCAAAGTTCTAAAACTATCGTTGTATGTTTAACTTTTCGATTTCTATAATTTTTTGAGATGAGTTGAAAAAATTTTTTTTTTCAAAACAAAAAACGTATATTACGTAATGAAATCACGTAAAGAAACCTGTTACATAAGACACATGCGTAGTGCTTACATAATCAACAATTCTCGAAATAAGAAATTCTGACAATGATTTCAGCAATAGTATGTTAGATTCAAAAAGAGTACCATAGATTTTTGTCAGTGTGAATAATGGTTGGTGCCGTCTTAGTCTACTCTGCTAGAGGTGATCTTATTGTCTCTAGAATATACAAACCCACTTTGAAAAGATCAATTGCTGATGTTTTTCGTGTTCAAATCATCAACAACTTAGACGTAAGATCACCAATTTTAACATTAGGATCTACTACTTTCCATTTCATAAGATCAAACAATAATAACCTGCACAACAATAGTAATAGTAGTACTAATAATGTAACCAACTTAAATGGATTGATTAACACTAATAATATGTTTGATATTGATAATATTAATGGAAATAGTAATAATGGTAACTATAGTGGTAATAAAAATGGTACTGAACTGTGGTTAGTTACCGTTAGTAGAAATAACGATAATAGTGCCTCTATTTGGGAATTCTTATATAAATTGAACGATATGTTGTTAATATATGGTATCAACAATGAATATTTACTAATGGATGATTTCATGACATGTTATGAAATCTTAAACTGTATGGTTAGTTCAGGTGGTATTATTACTTCAACTGATATTGGCGATATTATAAAGCAAATGTCTTCTCAACCAAAGGAGAAT
This sequence comes from Grigorovia humatica, assembly GCA_030462875.1. Taxonomy (NCBI): domain Eukaryota; kingdom Fungi; phylum Ascomycota; class Saccharomycetes; order Saccharomycetales; family Saccharomycetaceae; genus Grigorovia; species Grigorovia humatica. Next base: position 170,021 of record JAMSGM010000013.1, on the reverse strand, counting down.
TATGACCAACTTTTGTTAATGAATAATGGTGGTTCACGTTTTAGAAACATACCTAATCGTAATCATAATAATTTACTTAATGATGCAAATATAACTAAGATCCCAAACATTTTGAAGAAGTCGAGTACTCTTAGTATCCCAAATCCAACAAGAGGAAAGAGAAATGAAATTATTTTACAAGTTATTGAGAAAATCAGTATTTTAGTATCAAAAGACGGATCTATTTTGAAATCATATGTGGATGGTACCATAGATTTAACAACAACTTTGAAAGTTGAACCAAGTTGTCAATTTGGTATAAATGACAGTACTATTCAACTTAATGATTTTAAATTTCATTCCTGTGTATCCATTGACAATTTCGAAAGAAACCACTTGATAAAATTCAGACCACCAATGGGTACTATCGAATTGATGAAATATCATTGTCGTGAAAATCTAAATCTACCTTTCAAATTAACACCGATTGTGACACAAGTTAGTGGTAATTTGATGGATTATAAGATTATTATTAAATCGTTGTTCCCTAATAAATTATCAGCTAAAAATGTTATATTAAAGATTCCCGTACCACCTGGTACGATTGATTGCAAGACCAATTGTACTAGTGGCTCATGTAGTTTTGATCCCACGGAAAACTTAATGATCTGGAGATTAAACAAGTTCAACGGACTAACTGAAAACACAATGAGTGCCATCACTGTCCCCACAAAGGATATCACTTCTCAAGATTTACAACAATGGCCAAGGCCGTCAATGTCATTGGATTTTGAAATTATGATGTTCAGTAACTCCGGACTAGTGGTTAGATATTTCACAATCAACAACAGTACCCGCAATGTCAACAAATGGATCAAATATTTGTCGAAATCCGGCTCATACGAGATTAGATACTAAGAAGGAATCCATTGTTGATACAAGCTTCTTTTTGCTCAGTACTTCTGAGCTCGTCTTCTTATTTTATGTGGCCAACTTCCTTTGTCTTTTGAATTGGAACAAATCTCCAATCTGCCCTGCGTAAATCCATTTATTTCAAGATTTTGGCCCTATTTGAAAAAATTAACATTTCCTTTAATTTTTCAGTGTATGAAAACAAAAAAGATGGAAAAATAAGTGAAATACTCCAGAACATTACCTGTTGAAGAACGTTTGACAACATGGACGAGAGGTTCAATAAGTGGCTTGTTAACAGGAAACTGGCCAAGAGAGCCAGTACAAGCGAAATCTGTTTTGCTGCTGATTATTTCATGCAAAATAATGCTATTGAAGACGTGAATGCGAACTCCAATAACAATAATGACAAAATATATAAATACGAGCAATTGAATTTTGGAAAAGACATTAAATTTCTTCCAGATGAGGCCATAAAATCAATTGATAATTTCTTAGAGAAAATGAATAAGTTCTTGCCCAAAAAATCAAGACCAACAAATAGTGAAGGGAGCCCATTTGTAGATAATATCAAAGAAAATGGTCAAGGTGATTTTGAACCAGTTTGGTCAAGTACTGAAATACAGAATCCAGCAGAACTGCTCTTAAACGATGAGGAAAAACTGTTTGTAAAAGAGATTAAACCGAGTTTACCTTTCATCAGAAATGCTTCAGATCTTAGAAATAATTTTGGTTTTAAAAATAATTTGATGGCTGTATATGGCACTTCTCTTTATGTAGTCGATAACCTTTTCCTGGCAGTTTATTCACTTGAAGATTTATCACGTACAGATTTAGGAGCTAAAGCAAGATTTTTTTTTGAGTTTGATAGTCCAACAGCTGGTGATATAAGTGGACAAGTCAATTTTATAAAAGTTGTTCAGGTTTTTGATATCCCTATGCTAGCAATTTGTTCAGATTCAGGTTCGATTTTGTTTTCCAACGTTAATGAACTTGAAGTTATGTCTGCGAAACCAGAGTTTAGTGAATCTCTTGCACTAAGACATGTAACAACATCATTCATGTTAGATGTAAAATCAAGCTGCTGGAGTATAGATACATTTAATGTTGGTAACGCTTGTATTGTGGCTGTCGGTAGTAATTTACCTGGTGTATCAATCTTTGTTATAAATACGAAAGCCGTGGATGACTTTGCATATATATCCGAAGCCTTTTTGGACAAAACAATTAAAACAAGACATAATATACCATCACTTAACTTTTTACCAGGGATGGATGATAATGGAGGCGTTACTTTGTCATTTGTATCAATTTTTGGCAATGTAACTACAGTAAAAATTTTTTTGAATTTGAATTCTCCGAAACCTTCAATGGACATTAAATTTCAAGATACCCAATTTTTAGGTGCAGCAACATGGACTGTAACACCCTTATCAAGAAAAGATTTCAAAAAAGTTGATGAATTCGAATTTTTAAACTTAAATTATCATACAGCTGATAGAAAAAGTATATTACAATCTGTTGTAATGGATAGTCATATTTTAGATCCTCGATCAACGAAACTTTATTCTTCAGGTTCATTTGGTATTGGTTCTCTAACTACACAAATCATTGTACCACATGCTAAATTAAGTTGGAGATGTTGTCGGAGTTTGAATTTGATGCATGCAGTAAAACTGCCATTTACAGCATTTGACAAAGATGGTATGCATTCAATTGCATTGATAAATATTCCAGAAAATACTACTACGTCAGAATCTTTATATGACCTACCTAAATATTCACCGAATAGAATAAAACAATTATACAAGGAGGATGTTATTAAACATTATTACTATTATGAACCTCATAGAGTAACAGCAATACCTAATGATGATGATAAATCAGCATATTACTCATGGTTCAACACACAAAAATTCGATTTGATTAATGGATTGAAAAATGTACACTCTGAACTTAATACTATTAGCGTATCATCACATAAGCCATACTATTTCATACAACCATCGATTGCTGATAATGTATTGGTACTTCATAGGCCTTTACAACATCAACCGTTAACGAAAGATGAATTTATTGGACATAGAAGTGCGATAATTTCAATCAAGCTAGAAAATGAAAGTATTTCAGAGGATAATATCATCGAATGGAAAGATATTTATAACCCTAAGGAGAACGTTTATGAAAAGCAAAATAATGAACTTAGTGAAAGTTCGAATGACTCTCAGGATAGTGGAATTGATAGAATGGACAGGGATATAAGTCTCTTTGGTGTGTCATCGAACGAAAACGACGATAGTTTAAATGATGAAAATATTGTTGAAGGTGATGATGATATTCAATCAAACTCTGAACGTAATAGTGATAATAATGCTAGCCAGTTGAATTTTGAGCAACTTATTTATCCACATTCTGATTACATTAATAACTATTATTTTGATTATACCTTGAGTACAGAATCTTTGCATGAAGCATATGTTTACAGAACAAATAATAAGAAAACTTTATATCATCATCAAAAATTATGGAGTGTTCATAATCATGCGATGAAAGTGAAAAAATTATTAGAAAATATTGATTATCAAAATGAGTTATCGAGTTTATCTTACAGATTGAAAGATTGTCATGATGATTTCTTGTTGGTTACTACAGTAACGTCTATTATTTTATTGAAGGCGTCGCCGTTGATTATGTTGTCCATCATGTATGATGACATTTTCCCCATATTTGAATCTAATTTATGTTTTGAAGAAATTAAGGACTTGAATAGAATTAATTTTGTTTGTCATATCAAAGAATTAAATTGTATAGCAGTTGCATCACAAATGGGGTATATTTCATTGCTAAGATTAACAAATTATAAAGGTATTTATTCTTTTAGACAAGAATATATACTAGGTTGGGAAAGTCAAGACCCATATAATAAGGATCCAAATTATGTTTGTATCCATAATGTATTGTTTGAAAGTGAACAAACTATAGATTGTAATACTTGTGATGTAAGGACACCTTACTTAAATATTCGTGGTATGGATTATTCATTTTTCGCAGGTAATAAGACTACTGGTACTAGTGATTATGCCATACTATATGTCTTCGCCAAAAGTTTGCACAAATTCAAAATCACTCGTGGTTCAGATTTATTCCATTGAATAGGACAATAATAGTAAAGATAAAATGGGTTAATTAAAAATTTTTAGTGTTTTTTCATTTTCAAATATATAGTTCGAATACTAATTATATAAAATTATATACATACATATATAAGATTGGATTTATTATTAAATTGATAAGAGAAGAAAAAAAAGTATTTTAGGATCAGAGGAAAAATTAAATATGTTAGATATTAGTACAAAGCGTCATTAAAATTTTTTCTTGTTCTATTCTTTCATATCCTTGTTAATTTGTTTTTTCTTTTAATTCAACTTCAATTAATTAACGTGGACCAAATTTAGCTAATGATTGCGAACCACCTTCGTACCATTCTTGCTTGGATAACCACATATGGTCTTTATCAGCCATAATGTTTGCCAAGACAGCACCACCGATGAAGACCATATGTTTTCTTCTTGGTGGATCTTCGATTCGAACTTTGAATTTATCTAATCTAGTTGGGTCATTATTTAATATCCTAGTGAACCATAATTGTTTCAATTCTTTCTCTAATCTTGATGGTAAACCTGGGTACATTGATGAACCACCCGATAAGACAATTGCCTTGTATAATGAAGATCTAATATCGACATCAGCAGATTGTATAGTGTTGAAGAGCAGTTCACCGACACCTGGTTGTTCCACGTCTACTAAACTTGGTTGAAAAAGACATTCTGGAGCTTCATATCTTTCTTGACCTACTTTAATGATTCTACCATCGGGTAATTCATACTGTTCCACTAAAGTTGTTGTTTCACGAGCTAATTTGACGTCTAAATCTAAATCGTATGATACGTAACATAATTTTTCCTTTATCTGACGAACAGTTTCAAAATCAGCTGTTCTATTAAATGCGTAACCACGACGAGATAATAAATCGATTAGATGTCTTGTTACGTCCCTACCAGCGACATCAAGTCTTCTAGTTAAATGATTCAAGACAACGGATTCATACACTGGTACAATATGTGTAACACCATCACCAGAATCTACAACGACACCTGATGATAAACCTTGAGCATAAAGAGCCAATACAGCTTGAATAGCGACATAAACACCACCGAAATCATATTTTTCAAACATAACTTCACACATTTGTTCTCTATTTTTCAATGGATTCATTGGTGGTTCAGTCAAAAGAATTTTACCACCGGATGTAGTTGGTAATTGCATTTGATTATAAAATGCATAATCCCATAGTAATTCCATATCAGTCCAATTTTTGATAATACCATTTTCCATGGGGTATGAGATTTGTAAATATGATCTAACGTCACTTGCCTCTTCACCGATCATTATATCTTTAAGAGGTGTGGCTAAATTAGCACGTTCTTCAGCTCTTAGGATTGGTCTACCTACAATTGAAGGAAATGTGTAGTCAGGGAAATTTTCACCTGCACGACCAATCTTAACAAAACCTGTACCTTGATCAAGAACTGCAAAATAATAAGAGAGAAAAGGATCTCAAGTAAGGGAATCAATAAAATGATGGTCAATATAATGACGGATTTCTTTTTCAATATATCCGCTCTTTGTCCCATTTTATTGATGATTTTATATTTGTTAGTAAAATGAGACTTCAATTATCTGGCAACAGGGACTATGTGAGATAAGTAGTAGCTTGCATTGCTGTTTAAATAGGAGAACAGGAAGTAGGAAATGAAGGGCGAGTTCCACCTGTGCTGAGTCCACGCTAGCAAAAGCCGTTTAAGCAATACTGGCACTACCACTGTACCAAGCTGCAATCTAGCAGCAAGCGTAACTGACACATACCTATGGGACTATGTGGATCCATCTTAACGCTGTGTTTTAATCCTTCCGATTCTTGAAGAAATTCGAATTTTAAATTTCAAAATGGCACTTCCGTCACGTGCCGCCAATTGACCAGGCACGGCTGTATCATACCGCGAAGGTCCGCCAGTAACACAACCGGTAACAGCCCAGCACTGGTGGCCCACCACTACCACAGACCCTGTTTCTGCAAGTCGTGTGCCACTTGCTCCGTGTAGACGTTGCCCTCGTCGTCCTCCACCTCCACCTCAAGCTTGGCCACCTCTGTTCTGGCGGTGTGTCTCTTTAGTTTGGACCACAGCTGTTGTGCTTGCTCTATGGAGGATATGCCCTTGAACGCACTGGATGGCGTTATACCGAGACATTGTAAGTTGTACTGGTGTCTTGCTTCTTGGAAGTGTCTTTCAAACGACCTCCGGCCTTTAAACACTTGGTTAGAGCATATCTCACAAGTAAATGTCACATCTAAACCTTGCAATTTATATAACCAGTGCGGTATGGGTACACCATCAGGACCGATAATGGTATGAGGAATATTCTCCAACAAGCTGTTCAGATTGTTGTTTTGTGATTTAGAATCTGTTTCTGACTTAGCTTGGTTCACTTGCTCTTTTTCATTAACATGATCGTAATCTAATGAAGTCAGTATTTGGTCAATTCTCTCAATTTCCTCCAATCTTTCCTTTGCGGTAAATGCAATCTTACGTTCAATAAATTGCAAAGTGTCTTGATATGTTTTCCTTAATATGTTCAAATATTTATACAATTTGAATTCATGGAAATAAAACTCCTCTCTATTTTGAAACAACTTCTTATGTTGCTTACCGGACAAATGGTTTTCAAATACATTAACATTACTAAAATTTTTGTTACACACTAAACAAAACAATTTACCACTACCATGGTTTATTGGATTACTAATATAAGCATTTTGATATTCTTTACGAAGCTGTTTATCGATAACTAATTTATTCAAGAGACAGTATTTTGTATAAAAGAATTTTTCAACATAGTCGTGATAATATTGAATAAATATCACATATCGTTCATTTTTCCTATCCATTGGTGGTCTTAAAATATAGTAATTTAAGTTATCCTTATCGTCTTTCAAAATGAAACAATCTTGGAATTGTGTTAAGAACTTAATAATTGTCGCAGAACTATCTCTAACTACACTAAGCCATCTGTTAAAAACGGGCTCTAAATCCATATATTCACCATACAACTCTTGTCTGTTAAAAAGTTCATCGATTTTTAAATTAGATGACATTTTAGACAGCACTGTATCGGGTTTAGTCCTATCTCTTGCAAGCGAAAACATAGAGTATCCCCCTATCCTATCATTTAAAGTCAATAGTTTATCACAATTATCTTGATTTAATTCATTAACGGATTCTTTTAATTGGTCGATAGTGGTAATATCGATTACACTATTAGATTTATCCAATTTTTTCAATTTCTGAAGCAATTCAGCTCTTCTTTGTAAGAAAAGTTTGATTTCATGTTGTTGAGTTACCACCTGTTTTCGTGAACGAGCAGGTTTAACTACTTTGTAAACTTTATTACTTACAGGACCACTTTGCAATTTGCCATTTGACGGATCTAACTCCGCCAAAACAGAATAATGACTGGTCCAAACACTGGGATTCCTCTTAAGCCTGGCGGTAACAGCATCTTCAATAATCTCTAACTCTTCCAGAATCAGCCTCTTCTCTTCCAAGAGTAACACTTTAGCTTTTGAAGTCATCGCAGCCTTCAACAAATAGCTTAAAATTCGAAATTTGAAAAATGTATAGATATATACAATAATTTATTCACACTTTTGAAAGAATATCGTGCGATAATGTGGTTCAATACTATCATGATATATATCGGTACATATATATCTTTGCTATATAAGGCGAAAGGGAAAATGCTGTCATGTAAAACCACTCTTTACGAATAATAATATCTTTTTCTTTAATAATGTACAATAAGATATCAAAAGCTGATCAAAATTTTCTTTTCTTACTTGGACGAGCATTCTTTTGACGTCTATTCTCCTTTTGTTGTCTCTCTTTTCTAATTTGCGCCGTAGTTTTAAGTTCATTGGCACCTGGTCTACTGTAACCTTTGATATTGGCACCTCTTTCCAAAGCTTTTGTGACCTTTTGCTTTTGTATTTCATAATCATCTCTATGCTTGTCTGGTAATTTAGGAGCCTTTAATTGTTTATGCTTGTATCTACCACCTATTCTATTATTACCAGTCTTACCTGGATCAGTTAATAAGTTATTTGGTATTGAAGATTCACGTGCTCCTACTTTCAATGGTGCAATCTTTCTAGCCTTTGACCATTCGTCAAATTTACCAGATCTAAAACTGGCCGCGATTTTTTGACCACTTTCACCAATAATATATTTCTTATTATCAATACCTTGCATATTAACATATTTTTTTCTCTTTTTATCCCATTTCACTGTAGGTGTTTGTTTATGCACTTGAACTTTATCATCATTATTCAAATCAAATGCTGCATTAGCTACTTCATTAGTGAAACCATTATTAATTTGTAATTGTTTGTCCTGTAAATCTGAAGCAGGTGCATAATGACTCAAGAAAAAATTTGGATCCTTATAAGATTTAACTTTCTTCTTGGCAGGTTTTTCCTTTTCTTGTAATAATTTATCAGCATCTTCGAAATTTTGTAAAAGCGTTTCTTCTGAAACGGTATAACCAGTAGAACCATTTAATAAATCATCGGAATTATTATCATTACTTGTGGTAGCATTTAATATTTCATCTTCAATATTATGAGTAAGACCAGCGGCTCTCTCCTTTTCTAACAAGTCTCTTCTTTCATTTGCCTTTCTTTGAATAGGAGCTAATTGCCTTCTTCTTCTCTTCATGAAAACTGACATTTCATCAGTAGGATTTCTACCAAATTCAAAAACTGTTTCCTTATTATGTCTATTCTTTAATTTATCCAAAAATTGTAATTTTTCCTTTTCCACATTTTTACCACACATAATGTTTTGTTCATCCCAACCACATGCAATAATTTGTTTACTTCTCTTCATGGATTCATTTGATGCAGCAGTTCTTGTCCTGAAATATAATTTTTCAGCTTTATTTGCCGTTTGCTTCATTAATTTCATTTCAAAATTTTTACTAAAAATATTAGAATATAAATCATTCATTGCCTCTAATTCTAACCTGGGACATGAACCTAAGACAATTCTACTTGTATAAGAGACTTTTGGTTCTTGGAAATCATGTTCATTTTTACCTGATTCAATCCATCTTTTCCTTAATATATCACAAGTAGTTTCATACATGGAGGTTAATAAAATTTTCTTAGCTAAGAATAATTCTAAATCCAATAAATATGGCAATTCATTCTCTGCCACAATGGAATAAGCCCAACCTTTATTACCAGCTCTAGCAGTTCTACCAACACGATGAACGAAGATTTTTGATGATGATGGTAAAGAGTAGTTGATAACATATGGTAGTAATGGAATATCCACACCTCTAGCGGCAACATCTGTGACTACCAATATTGAAGTTAAACCTAAACGGAAATTTAATAATTGACTTTTACGAGCATGTTGATCCAATGAACCATAAATGTATGATACTAAATAGCCACAATCTTTTAATAACTGAGTAATATATTCAACATGATGCTTTGTGGGGACAAAAATAATAGTTGCCTTTTCAGATGGTAATTCATTTGCTGATGGTAACCTCTTAATGAATTTTTTCTTCTTCTTGTGTGATTGGTTATATTTTTTCTTATTTTCCATATCACTGTCACTTTCACTATCACTTACGTTATTTGTCATATTGTTTAATTTTTGAATTTGTTCATCTGTAGCTAAGGGTATCTTAATAACTTCTTGTAAGATATAGAAAAGTGTAGCTTCCCTTTCATCATTCTTAGTCGAGAAGAAGTTTAACTGTAAGTTTTCAGAAATTTTTTGTTCAGCGTCTAATCTAACTAAGACTGGATTAGTTAACCCAGCTTTAGCGAATTCTACTAAAGAATTTGGTAAAGTAGCAGAAAATAAAAGTGTTTGCCTTTGTTGAGGTAAAGACGCTAGTAATTCATTTAACTGTTCTTGGAACCCCATTTCAAATAATCTATCAGCTTCATCGAAACAAACGTACTGAACAGATTTCAAATCAAGATTCATTTCTACTTTTAAATGTAAAAATCTACCCGGTGTAGCGATGATCACATCAGGATTAGTCATCATCATACTGAATTGATCCTCTAAGGAATCACCACCAGTTAAAAGTATAGCACGTAATTGTAGACCTTTGGAGAAATCTTTGAAAACGTTAAAGGTTTGTAAAGCTAATTCTCTTGAGGGTGACAAAATGATAGCACGAGCACCAATTTTAGTAGAATGTGTCTTTAATTTTTCTAACATGGGTAAAATGAATGCCGCTGTCTTACCAGACCCAGTTCTTGCCATACCAACAATATCCCTGTTAGATAAAATTAATGGTATGGTCTTTCTTTGAATTGGTGTTGGTTGACGGAAACCCTTCCTTTTAATGTTACCTAGAATAAATTTAGACAAACCAAAACTACCGAACGAACCTTTCTTAAATTTTTGCTTGGTGGTTAGATTATTAGTGGAAAAATAATCGTTGATACCATCATCATCGTCATCATCATCGTCACCTTCCTTACCGTTTACATCTTGCTTACCAGTACTGTCTGCAATAGAATCTAAATTTGGAAAATCCATACTTTGCCTGTTTTTTGTAGGTCTAGCATCTTCAGTTTCCACATCGCTCTCATCAGAGTATTCAATCTCATCTGCAACTTCAGCGTCGGATTCCGCTTCACTGGAGCTCAAATCGCTCCCACTGGCCACCAAATCACGGGCAATGTCAAACCCTTCGCCGTCACTCACTTCAGAATTGCTGATATCGTCCAGTTCCCTCTTCATTACGTCCTCTACACGTCCTCCAAACGTTCAAAACTCAATTTTTTGGAGTTTTTTTTTCACCTCATCGCAAATTTTTCACATCAACAAAAAACTCCAAAAACAAAAAAAAAAGAATTGGAAGGTTCCCAAAGTGCAACTTCCAAGTCTTTGTGTGGATGTTCGCCTCGAGGGCTGTGCCCCGTTTATTATGGCGAGATGAACCGTTGTCACGGACTCGAAACAGGCCAGAATTATGCCTTCATTCCACACTTTGGACGTGCACGTGACCCACGAATAAGTGGGGAAAAACGTCCAAGTTGTGGTTGAGACAAGTGTTTTACATTATCTGCCACTAAGGAACACCAAGGATGAGTTTTTATGCACGAGAATTAGCTGTCGCAGTGCAGGCTGTGAAAAAAGCTACTTTCTTGACGAAAAGAGTACAACAAGAAGTCATTGCTCACAGGAATGAAACTACTATTACCAAGACTGATGATTCACCAGTTACTATTGGTGATTATGCTGCACAAACTGTAATCATCAACACCATCAAATCTAATTTCCCAACGGATTGTATTGTCGGTGAAGAAAGTGCTAACGGGTTGAGCGATTCGTTCTTACAATCCATCTTGGACAAGATTAATGATAATGATGCCTTTTACGATAGTTATGAGCAAGCTGATAAAGATATCGTACCATACACCAACGATACTTACCCACTAACCACGATCGCCAATGTTAAAGAGATTATCAATATGGGGGATTACCAAGGTGGTTCACAAGGTAGATTTTGGTGTTTGGATCCCATTGACGGTACTAAAGGTTTCCTAAGAGGTGAACAATTTGCAGTATGTCTTGCACTTATCGTGGATGGTAAAGTAGAAGTTGGTGTTATTGGCTGTCCCAATTTGAAATTAAGTAAATATAATGTGGCGGAAGCGGCCAACGATGATGAATCGTTTGGTTTCATTTATCGTGCGGTGAGGGGTAATGGTGCATTTTATGCCCCCACTACGCAATTAAATAAGTGGAGACCTACAAAGGTAAGACAACTGACTAATACCAATGAAATGATCACTTTGGAAGGTGTCGAAAAGGGTCATTCATCCCATACTGAGCAGGACTCCATCAAAGAAGCTTTAGGTATCACCAAATCCGTTCATTTGGATTCTCAAGTAAAATACTGTTTATTAGCCATGGGTTTAGCTGATGTATACCTACGTTTACCAATTAAACTATCATACGAGGAAAAAATATGGGATCATGGTGCAGGTAATGCCATTGTCTTGGAGAGTGGTGGGTTACATACAGATTCTATTGAAAATAAACCATTAGATTTTGGTCAAGGTAGAACTTTGAAAACTAAAGGTATCATTGCTACAAGTGGCCCAGCCAAGTTACATGACTTAGTTGTTAGTACTTCTTCCAAGATTATCAAATCAAGGAAATAAGTGAGACTTTTTATTTAATATATATATGTTTCCATTCTCAATATATATGGATGATGATAAAAACAAATTTTATCTTAATGAGTTCTTCTCTTGTTTATACCCTTAAGAAGTACCCCGAAACCAAGACCCATGCTACCACAGCCCAAGTACTAAGGTCACAAATGAAATTTGTTCTATTACATCGGCAGTACAAAGTACTGATAATATCGAAATATTTTTCAATATTATGTCTTTTATTCAAGACCAGCAATAAGATATAGCTGGTACGAATGTCCACCAATACACCACCGTTGACTTATAACCTGATACAAAATGGTCAAATGAAACAACTTGAACCATATTATTACCCCTATAAGACGTTTTGCAAAGAAAGATGGAGAGAACGTAATTTGTTTGACATATTCGTGCAAGAGTTCAGAGACAGATCTGAGAACTATTACAGGCAAACGATCCTAAAGGGCAACATGCTATTAAACGGGCAAACCGCCAATCTTGATTCTGTGGTACATAATGGTGACTGCATTATACATAATGTCCATATGCATGAACCATGTATCACTTCAGACAAGATCAAAATCGTTTTCCAAGATAATGATATTTTAGTGATTGACAAACCAAGTAGCATACCAGTACATCCAACAGGTAGGTACAGATTTAATACAGTGACTAAAATATTAGAGAATGAGTTTGATCTATCTGTACATCCATGTAATCGTTTGGATTCATTAACTAGCGGTCTCATGTTTTTAGCAAAGACAAAGCAGGGTGCACAACAGTTCTCCGATCAATTATTTTCAGGATCTGTAAAGAAGCAATACATTGCTCGAGTGAAAGGTGAGTTCCCACAAGGTGTAATAATAGTGGAAAAACCTATAAAATCGTTAAATCGAAAGATATCATTAAATGTGATACCTGATGAAGACGACGAGGACCAAGGTAAATATTGTAAGACGGTTTTCGAAAAAATAAGTTTTGATGGTGAAACATCAATCGTCAATTGTACACCATTTACTGGAAGAACACACCAAATTCGTGTTCATTTACAGTATTTGAATCATCCAATTGCAAATGATCCAATATATTCTAGTGAAGAAATTTGGGGGGTTCAGTTAGGTGATGTCCCCATAGATGAAGTAATGCGGAAATTAGACACCATAGGTAAAACTGCAGTGACAGATAGTTGGATATACCCTAATAATGGTAGACAATTACGCATCGATCATATGTGTCCGGAATGCAACATCCCTGTTTATGAGATCCCACACATTAGAGATTTACAATTGTGGTTGCACGCATACCAGTATGAATGCACGGATCCTAGCAACCCATGGGTCTACAAGACAGAATTACCTAGCTGGGCCCAGATAGAAAAAGACAAACAGAGCCAATTTTCCAGCTTACTTTGACCACTGCCGCAATGTGACAGCAGCTGAGTGTGTTCCTGGTCCTCGATGCCACTTCCAGCTACCGCAACTGATGGGATATACGTCGTGGAGGGGTCCACCAATGGGATTTCAGTATGGCTCATCGCGGCCGAAAAGGGAAAAAAACGATAAGAAATCTGAAACTTCAATTTTTTTTTTTTGCTTCAAATTGAAAAAAATTTGTACACTCAATAAACAGAAATTTGAAACAAATCAAACTGCGAAAATGACCTCTGAAGTGGCTAAGAGATCTTTTGAAGAGTCTTCGAATGTATTAGACTCCACCACCGCCGATACTGTAGACTCTAAGAAAGTTAGACTTGAAAATTCCGCTGATAGCACCACCCTGGATGACTCAATAAGTGATAAAAAGGTAAATGATACAGGCAACACAGCAAATGAGACAGACAACATTGACACCCAGAATCTTGACTCTAGCGATGAGTTCAGTAAAGAAAATACGCATGCTAATGTTAGTGATGATCTTGAAGACAATAATAAAATTGATATAAGTATAAGGATTAAAGCAAATGAAATATTGAAACCAACAGACCCAGCTGATACTTTGATTATTGGCTTTGATGCAGAAAATAACAAGTACCTTTTGCCAAATATTACCAAAGATATTACACATAATGCTAGAATGTTTTTAAAATATTACGGTTTGAGAAAATTTTTAGATAGTTACCTTCCAGAAGACCTAAATTCAATTTATGTATATTTGATTATCAAACTACTAGGATTTGAAATCAAGGATAAAGAACTTATGGGTACAATATCCAATTTAATATCTGATACAACCATTGAAGATTACAATGGTCAAAATTTCAGATCCAAACCTTTACAATATGATGATTTAGATGACCCCTTAGAGAAGAAACAAGCAGTAAGGCTAATCAAAGATTTACAAAAGGCAATTAATAAAGTTTTATCTACTAGACTAAGATTAAGTAATTTTAACACAATTGATCATTTTGTCCAATTAATTAAAAACGCTAAAAAAATTTTAGTTCTAACAGGTGCTGGAGTTTCAACATCATTAGGTATACCAGATTTTAGATCATCTGAAGGGTTCTATTCCAGAATAAAACATTTAGGTCTTGATGATCCACAAGATGTTTTCAATTACGATATATTTATGCAAGATCCATCCGTTTTTTATAATATTGCTCATATGGTTTTACCACCAGAGAATACATTTGCTCCATTACATAGTTTCATTAAGTTATTACAAGATAAGGGTAAATTATTAAGAAACTATACACAAAATATTGATAATTTAGAAAGTTATGCTGGTGTAAAATCTGAAAAATTAGTTCAATGTCATGGTTCATTTGCCACAGCTTCTTGTATAAGTTGTCATTGGCAACTACCTGGTGATAAGATTTTTGATCATATTAGGAAAATGGAATTACCATTATGTCCATATTGTTATCAAAAGAGGAAAGATTATTATCCGTTAAGATATGATGATAGTGATGATGAGACTGATAACCATAATGAAAAAGTTGTTAATCAAACTGATGGTTCATCAAATAATAACATAAATAATGGTTTAAACAATATCAGTAATATCAGTAATAATAATATTATTGAACCAAAGAAAAATATTATACCAGGTACAATAATGAAATCATATGGTGTACTAAAACCAGATATTACATTTTTCGGTGAAGCATTACCGTCAAAATTTCATAAAACAATACGTGAAGATATATTAAAGTGCGACTTATTAATTTGTATTGGTACTTCTTTGAAAGTGGCACCCGTATCAGAAATTGTAAACATGGTACCACCACATGTACCTCAAGTTTTGATTAATAGAGATCCAGTGAAGCATGCAGAATTTGATTTAAATTTATTAGGTTTATGTGATGACGTTGCCACTTTAATTGCACAAAAATGTGATTGGGATATACCACATCCGAATTGGGGTACTCTCAGGAATGAAACAATTAGTTATAAAGAAGCTGAAAAGGGTTTCTATAAAATTTATAATAAGACAAAACTTGATGAGAACCCTGGGGAATAATGTAACTTTAAAATTAGTGGCTGGAGTAACGCAAAGCAAAATCAACAAAAAAAAATAAGAACAGAAAAATCTTCAGAGGTTAGGTTCAAAAACAATGGAGCAACTTTCTTTTTTTAACTTTCCATTTGCATGATTATCGTGTTGAGATAATATAATCATAGAATATATAGTTTTATATTCGTTATGCATCTAATATTTAAACTCTCTGTCACTTTCTTTTTCTTGTTTTTTTGTTCAAGTACTTTTGGTTTAAGGATATATAATAATTATCTATATGTTTTCTTACTAAATAATAATGATACAGTTTGGCATTGACGATAGAGAGTTGCAATTGTGTAAACCATTTTTCAAAGATTATTTAACACTGGCTAGCATAGTTTCCATATATCTTTTAACATGATCAACTAATAAATCATACTCTTTTTCAATTTCAGTACGCTCTAAATCAAATTTTTTCCTTAATTCTTGCATATTTGATTCGATTTCCTTTATTTGACCATTATGAATCTTATCTTTTATATAATTTTCATTTGCATCTAATTTACCAATAATTTCATTTTCATAAATGTTGTTTAATTGTGTTATCTTGTTGTTGTTATTTTGTATCCTATTTTGTAAATCCTGGTTAATTTGTGTTATTTTTTCTCTTTGTGATACTAATTGAGCATTTAATAAATCAGTTTTCTTTAAAATCGAGTTATTGAATAAATTGTTTAATTGGTTTTTCGTCTCGATATGCCTTTCCCTTGTTTCTACTAATATAGTTTCTCTTTCGCATGAATTTTGTAAATCCGTAGATACAATTTTCAATAAATCGTATAATTCAGTAATAATTTTTTCTAAAGTGCTTAATGAAGTATTTAAATTTTGTTGTTTCATGATTAAACTATCTAGTTGTTTTTGTTTATTTTCACAATCTATTTCCAAACCTTTAATATTATTATCTAATTTTTCGACGTCCGTATCAACACATTTTATTAATTTATCTCTTTGTGATTCCAATTCTACAATTTTGAAAGCTTTTTTCTCTAAATTGTTTAATAATTTATCCTTTTCTAATTTGTAGGATTCATAATCTAATGATAAGTTTTCTTGCCAATTTGTTAATTTTTTCAATTCATTTTCTAATTTAGTACAATTTTCCACTAAATTATTGAAATTATTCAAGTCCTGTGTATTCAATTCATCCACAATTTCAAATTTTTGTTGCTTTAACAAGTTATATGAATCCAATTTAGATTCTAAGATATCATAAAAATGTGACATTTTTTGTATTTTTTCTTTACAGTCAAAAATTCTTTCTTCACGAAATCTAGCGTAATTGACCACAGCACTTAGTATTCTTCTTGTTCTTGTTGGATCAGGTTTATATAAGTCAGATAAATTAAAATCATCGATACCAATAACTTTGAAAAATTTATAGCATAAGATATTTAAAGATACAATTGATATTGATTCATTGAAAAGAGGATTTTCATTTATGGAAACAGTATTATCCGACTTGTTGTTATTAAAATTATCATTTAAAGTTTTTTCAATTGAGATATCTGCGAAAAGATCAATAATTTGTTTATATAAATTGATAATATTATTAGAAGTTGGTTTTGAAATGCATTCGTACGTGGCCAAAGTGAAGTCACATTCTTGTAGACACGTTACCAGTTCCGGTGTATCTAACAATGGAAATTCATCCATGGGATAAAGTAATGGTACGACTGGGGGATTCTTATATAGCGATATAATGTTATATTGTTCTTGTCTTATATTTTTTCAATTTTTCTTTGGAAGATTGTTTATGTTACCCTGCATCCTGATATTTTCGTGCTATAAGGCAATTTCCTCTGTGGAAGTGGCCGAAAGTCAGGTTCAGCATTTTGTGTCTTCCAATCTTCCGGTAAGGTGTTGGTTGCTATTTTAATGAGGTACAGTGAAGCTTGAGTGTTGCAAGTACCATCTTACCGATCACGAAGACAACAGCCCGCAAGGTAAGAAAGAGAGAAAAAAAGACAAGACGGAAAACGAACGATCAAAGTATCAAGGAACATATCTTTCTTTTTTCAAGGGCGAAACGAACAAGGACGTCAAAATGAAAAAAAAATAAGTCATGAAAAAGGGATACCCCACACGCAGTACATAAGGCGAGATGGAGGGCAGTCTGGTGAGAGGAAGAGGCCATAGTGGCAGCCGTTCCAATCCACCACGGGAGATGCGTTGCATAGTTTATGAACAACCGAAACAGTTGCGATACACCACAACGTACCCCATACCCACCATAACGCATCCGCAAGATATCAAGCTACATGTAACGTATTGTGGGATATGTGGTACTGATTTGGCAGAGTATTTGGAAGGGCCTATCTTTTTCCCACGTCACGGTGAGAGTAACGAGATAAGTGGTGCCAAGTTACCTATGGTTATGGGTCACGAAATCAGTGGGATTATCGAAGAGGTCGGTGACGAAGTGGAAGGTTTTGATGTTGGTAATCATATCATAATTGAACCCACGGGTACATGTCGCGACAAGTTACACTATGTGAAAAATGTTGACGAGGGCAATGTGGCACAACTTGATGACAAAAGTGACTGGTGCCCCGCCTGTAGGAAGGGATTGTATAATATATGTTCAAGATTAAGTTTAATCGGTTGTGGTATCCAAGATGGTGGATTTGCTGAAAAGATTGTTGTGCATTCGTCGCACTGCTTTAAAGTGAAAAAATCCATACCTATGGAAGTTGTTACATTAATACAACCAATTGCTGTGTCATGGCATGCGTTGAGGGTAGCTAAATTTAAAAAAGGTTCATCGGTATTGATACTAGGTGGGGGACCGATTGGTCTATGTACCATTTTAGCATTGAATGGACATGGTTGTCGTGAGATTGTGGTCTCTGAGCCAATAAAAGTTAGAAGAGACTTAGCTGAAAGGATGGACACCAGAGTTTTCAATCCACAAGAGCCCAATTTTACTCCAGAGGGTAATTTTGAAAAATTGAAGCAAATGTCGCCCGGTGGGGAAGGATATGATTACTGTTTTGACTGTACTGGTTTGCCGATAACTTTGAAGACAGGTATACAATGTCTGACTTTCCAAGGTACATTTATCAATGTAGCCATTTGGCCCAAGACGAAAGCTGTAGATTTCTACCCGATGGATATTACTTTGCAGGAGAAAACCTATACTGGTTCCATGTGCTACACACACGAGGACTATGAACAAGTGATTACAGCTCTCGAGAACGGAACGATTGCTGAGGATAAGGCAAGACACCTGATAACGAATATTGTACCTCTAGAAGACGGTATTAATGGTGCATTCGGCAGATTGATAAAAGACAAAGAGGGTACCATAAAGATTCTGATTCAGCCATAGCGCCACACCTCCCCTCAGAAGGTGTCGTAGAAACATTAGTAGTCGCGACCATTTGCACGTTGTGCACGCACGGCTGAAGCCTGTTTCCTCCACCAATCAAATTCGCTTGCTGCTTACACCTTCTTTATCTTTGTGTAAACACATGCAATGTGCCTTCCACGCAGGGCTGCAATTCTTCAGAAATGACGTTATATGTTTTGCGTTCCGACCATACATAGTAATCTTCACTCTATTTCCTTCCAACTCAAAATTGTTTATCTTACACTTCGCATTTCACTTTTCGTTTTGGAAGCAGCAAGAAAAAACTCACCTATCTTATAATATCACGCATATTTTCGTGATGCTTGTAATACTTGCAACATGATAAAGATAATTATACAGAGACAGGTTTCGAGAAATAAAGAAATTCAAAAACTTCACTAACACGAATGTTACATTTCTTCTCCTAATCTATTTTCGGCAAGAAACTTTACTAAAAATATAATTTTCTATATAAAAAGATAGCTGAAATCGTATGATAATACTTGATAAAAACATTTAGATCAAATAAGGTAACCTTTCGACAAGTGTAAACACCAGAAAGTACTTTCATTTTCAAATTTCGTAAACAAAAACTGTTTGTGTAAGGGATTAAGTTTCTTTTTTCAAGCCAAAATATTTCAGAATATTTCGAGTTGAATATAAACAAGGACGGGTGTTACTCTCATCATTAGTTGCATGTTTGCAAAGAAAAGTTAGGAAATAAATAGTATCACGGTTTGACACCTCTTCCTTTCTCTGAGGGAGGTATCTTGTCATCAGAATAAAAAAGGGGCGTTACACCATAGTGAAATTTTACACATTACTTTTCAGCCCTTGCGGTCTTGAGAACACCGATTCATAATGAATCTAAAAATCCAAGGTTATCTAATTTTCGGTCCGTATCCTTTCTTAATTAGCAATGACGTAAGGAGCAACATTCGTTTTGGCGCACGTGCAGCCAAAAGCTCCTTACATTCTGTTGTGTGGATGGGCTCCTCCATTTCATTGGCCAAAGATTATGAACCTTCTCTAAGCGAACTTTTGATTTCCCCCGCTTTTTTTAATTCTGAATTTCAAAGACAACCGTGAAAAAATTAACGTCATCTCCGGGAATTTCAGCCACTTTTGCAACCCGTGGAAAAGTTTCGGAGCGGATGGCGTCCTAAACCAGAAACCGCCGGCGCCGCACCATTATTTACCACACAGATAAGCTTTCCGCATGCCGCTCAGATCATTCCACACGGTAGTTCTCTACTTCTTTTTCTCAATGTTCGTCCAAAAAGAGGCAATGACGTATGTGGGAAACGCAGGAAACTTCTCCGCAAACATTTCTTTTCTGGCACGGCGGAAACAATAGCTTTTATGGGCTGTTCGAGATAACAGTTATATAGCCTGCTTCGAAAAATATTTAAGCCTTGCTTTTTTCAGCAGTTTCAAACACTTTCTTTTCCTTCAATTTCCACCTTTATTTCACATATAGCCAAACAAACAAACAAACAAACAAACAAACTTAAGAAACAAATCAACATATTATTTTAATGAGAGCTTTAGCTTATTTCGGTAAAGGTGATATCCATTTCACCAAAAGCTTAAAGGAACCAACTATCCTTACAGAAGATGAATTATTGATAGATATCGCTTACTGTGGTATCTGTGGTACTGATCTTCATGAATACCAAGAAGGACCCATCTTTTTCCCTAGAGATGGCTGTAAACATGAGATTAGTAATAACGAAATCCCACAAGCCATGGGTCATGAAATGGCAGGCATTGTAAAAGAGATCGGATCTGGTGTCACAAAATTCGAAGTCGGTGATCATGTCACCGTTGAACCAACAGGTACATGTCGTGATCGTTATAGATGGCCCGATTCACCTAATGCCAATAAGGAAAAATGTGCAGCTTGTAAAAAGGGGATGTACAATATCTGTTCTCATTTAGGATTAATTGGCTGTGGTGTACAAAGTGGTGGATTTGCTGAAAGAGTAGTAGTCAATGAGTCGCATTGCTATAAAGTACCTAAACATATCCCACTCGATGTTGTCGCTTTAATTCAACCAATTGCAGTATCATGGCACGCAGTGAAAGTATCTAAATATCAACCAGGTTCATCTGTACTTATCTTAGGTGGTGGTCCAATAGGTTTAGGTACAATCTTAGCCCTAAATGGTAATGGCTGTAACGAGATCGTGGTCTCTGAACCAGCAAAAATTAGAAGAGATCTAGCAGAAAAAATGGGTGTAACTGTTTTTGACCCAACAAAATATTCTCCTGAAGAAGGTGTAGAATTATTAAGAAAGATGGCACCAGGTGGTGATGGATTTGATTATTGTTTTGATTGCTCCGGCTTGCCCATCACTTTGAAAACAAGTATTCAATGTCTTACATTTAGAGGTACAGCAGTTAACGTAGCCATGTGGAATAAAGAAAAACCTGTTAACTTTTTCCCAATGGATGTTACTTTACAGGAAAAATCATATACGGGATCTATGTGTTACACATACCATGATTTTGAGGATGTGATTGATGCTATGAAGAAAGGGTTAATTGATCCAGAAAAGGCCAAAAATATGATTACAGTTAAAGTACCTTTAGAGAGAGGATTTGAAGATGCAATGTTAAGGTTGATCACTAAGAAAGAGGAAACAATAAAAGTTTTGATCACACCAAATAATCATGGCGAATTGGATGACCATCATAGATTAGCGAAACTATAATCAAATATCTAAATTCAGCCTGTTTGGTTTTTTTGAACATATTCTACTTTAACCTTCAATGGAAAGACAAAATTTACAGCATTAAAATTAAACATTATTCATACTCATATTCTTTTAGTCGGACATATTATTGTTTTTAATAAACAAAATATAAATCTATATAAACACAAAAATGTACATTACATAATTTCAATTTAACAACATAAAGTGTATTTTTTTCCACAAATATGAAAGTTATGGTACAGTAAAATTAAAGGAATGTCAATTTCAATCAGTTTTCGTCCATGTGAATAAAAATTCAAAAATACAGTAGTAAGTTTGTGATTCAATAATCACTGATATGACAGTATTTGATCAATAACATCTGGACCAACTGCATCCTCATATTGATCATCACCCAAATTAGTTTTTGGACCATGGTAATATTTATGTTTATAAACTTTATAATAGATCCATGAAAGAATCCATACACCAGGACCAATAACACATGCATAATTCATGTTAGTCTTATCTATTTCATGTCTTTGTGATGGAAACATGACTAAGATAATAATGAATGTTTCAAAAATAATTGATGTCCAAGCGACAATTGGCGACCAAACCTTACCTAGATAAAATGGACCCGGTCTAAATAAATCTTTACCCCAAGTCAACCTCATCAATGTTGGAGTACTCCATGCTAGATTATTACCAGCGACCGCTAGGGAAAATAAAGCAGATGTAGCCGCAGCACCAATCAAACATAGTAAACCTAATACTAATGAAAGACAACATGCACAAATGATAGCATTAAATGGTACTTTGTATCTTTTATCAACTAATTTGATGTAGCGTGATAAAGGTAAACCATCATCTCTAGCAAAGGCCCAAAGCTGTCTTGAAATTGCGGTAACAACAGATGAACCCATTAAGAACTGGCAAAAGGCTATCAAAGACATAAATGCAATAGCCCATTTCTTTCCTAGGGCATCATAGATTATTTGAGCCATAGCAAAACCATATGGATTGTTTAAGACATGATCCAAATCAGATGACATGCAAGCACAGATAACGATAATGATTAAGAAACCCAAAATCCAGCAGACTGCAATGGATCCTACGATACCAATCGGTACAGATTTTTTTGCATCCTTAGCTTCCTCAGATTGATGAACACATGAATCAAATGAACCAATTGTCCAAACCACTGGCATAAATCCGGCTAAACAAAATTGCCAACCATTATTCCAGTCACTCAAATTTTCATAATGACCAAAGATGAATTCACCGCCATTAAAGCTACCTATATTTCTTTTAACTCCAATTGGTAAAGCGATGAAAAATAGTACAATGATGAATAAATTTGAGACAATACTCAAAGTTTGTAAACGAGCAATTGCCTTTGAAGCCATACAAGTACACAAACCCATCAGAACGGTAGTACCAGCGAAAACTCCATATAACTTAGCATCGGTAATTTCAAAATCACCATCTTTAGAAATAACAACGGCAGCCAGCACTTCTTCAGCGAAACCATAATTAATGGAACAAACACCAACTGCTAAAGCTAACGAATTGGAACATCCAATGACATACGATATAACTTCTTTGTAACCTTTTGGAGAATAGTAGTAAGTCCAATAATAAAGACCACCTGCAGTTGGAATGGCTGAGGCGTTTTCTGCCATAGACAAACCAACAGTTAAGATAAATGCACCTGCTATAAACCAACCCCAAGTAAGTGTTGCTGGGCCTCCAGAGAGACCACCACCCATGACAGAGGAAATAGATGGTAAAAGACCCATGATTGAAAATGCAATACCAAACACTTGAATTGTCGAGAATTGTCTTTTCAATTCAGGTTTGTAACCAATTTCAGCTAAAAGTTGGTTATCTGTTATACTAGTAGCTGCATTAATATAATATACTTCACCAGCACCAGTTTTTGACTTGACTGATCTGATATTTGTAAGACCATTGTCAAATTTTGAATCTATCCTATCTGCAGAACCAAAGTCTACTGAAGTTCTTTCTTCAACGCTAATCGTTGATTTTTTTTTATCACTAAGAGACATAAGCTAATAAATGATATGGTTTCAAGCTTTTTTGTAGTTATTCTTTATTCTTTTCTGTGTTGTTATCTTTAAAGTAATGGTTTGAGACAGATTGCAAGAATTTGGGATGCATGGTATAATAAAGTGATTAGTTATATACTATTTTACTACATCGGTATGACCTATGGCAGTATTTCCCGATATGTTAAAATCTATAGATTGCGATAAAGATTAGAAGCTTGATAAAAGTGATTCAACGAGATAGTCAGGCGATGGGGATCATTCCGTAAACTGCAATCACCTGGATTTCCCTTTCGGGAAATGGCTGATTAGGGCTAGATGAAAGTTTGGATAGCCAGGGCTAGATGAAAATCGGAGCAGCCCTAAAAACGTTCGAGGTGAGAATGGTGGTTAGGGCAAGAAGAAACACGGAAAAGATTACGGAAGTTTCAGTTTGAGATTTTTGAACTGTACGATTTTTCCAGCTCCAAAATGTGTTTTTCCGGATCAGTTTTTCCAGAGAAATCATCGCAGGGAGATGCACAGATGTTCTTTGGATTTTGCTTCTTTGAGCAGAGTCCGCGGTGAGTATAAGAGATTGGGTAAAACGTCCCCAGCAGAGAAGCTTGAAAGGAAAACGACACTGTCTACGATTATACTGATTGAAGCTATAGGCGTTGTCCAATTCACAAAGTTTTAACCTAATATGATTAAATCACCAAAGTAAACAATTTAGGTATTGTATGTGTTTATAGTAATATAATAAGGCCTTATTAGCTTGGTAATTCAAAAGAAAAAACGGTGTGAGATGTACAAAATAGATGCAGGATATAGGACATTAAAAGAAATATCTTGAAAAAGGAGTGTTGATGCAGTATATCATAAGCAAATTATGAATCCAACTTTAGTAACCCTGTCAAAATAATTTTATGTACTGCAATTCAATAAGGTTGGATTGAATAGCTTATTTCCATTAATATCCGCGCATATTCGGACTTGAACATTTTTGCGATAAATTTTGTAATCCACGTATATACTCGGATATTTCAAAAAATGATGTCTGATTGTTTTAAGTCACAAGTATAAACATAATCAAACCCTTCATATAAAAGCGCCAA
Organism: Grigorovia humatica; assembly: GCA_030462875.1. Classification (NCBI taxonomy): domain Eukaryota; kingdom Fungi; phylum Ascomycota; class Saccharomycetes; order Saccharomycetales; family Saccharomycetaceae; genus Grigorovia; species Grigorovia humatica. The sequence goes on along the minus strand of JAMSGM010000013.1, from coordinate 145,095 downwards.
AACCATGTTGTTTATTAATATGTGTTACATTGAATCTTGATATAATGAAAGTATATATTTTCGTTATTTTGTGTTTAGTCTAACAAAAATTTCAAGCATGAAAAAAGTGGATTACAATAGTCCTGTAATTCAAGAAGAAGAATCTGATATTGAAGTTAAAGTTGAAAAAAATCATATCCATAGTAGCTGTCATGTTGATTCAAACTTGAATGAGTTTGGGCAACCTTTACCTAAGGGTTTCGTACTATGGTCGTGTATAATTGCTTTAATGCTAGCCAACTTTCTTGTAGCGCTAGATGTCATGATTGTTACGACAATAATTCAAACAGTATCACAGAAATTTAATTCGTATTCTACAAGTGGGTGGATTGTGGCCGGTTATAGTTTACCCAGTGCTGTATTTTCGTTACTATGGAGTAGAATTGCCGAGAATGGATTAGGTTTCAAAAAATCTATGTTAATTTCCATGTTAGTATTTGAGATCGGTTCATTGATTTGTGCATTATCTAATTCAATAAATATGTTGATTGGTGGTAGAATTATTGCTGGTATTGGTGGTAGTGGTATTCAAAGTTTATCATTTGTTATTGCATCGACATTAGTGAAAATGCGTAGTAGAGGTATGGTGGTCGCATGTTTAGGTGGTTCATTTGCCATCGCATCGATTGTGGGACCATTTTTAGGTGGTGCATTTACTACACACGTTTCTTGGAGATGGTGTTTTTATATTAATTTACCCATTGGTGGATTAGCTGGTGTACTATTTGTTGTACTTTACAATCCAGATGGTAAAGAAAAAACTATAATAAAACGCATGAACTTTAACATAAATGTTAGAGAATTTAATCTTGAAGAAAGTATAAAAGCAATTTTGTTTAAATTTGGATTAATTGAATTTCTATTTACCACCGCGGGCATAACATGTTTATTATTAGCCTTTACATTTGGTGGTGATAAATATGCTTATAAATCATATCAAGTAATAGTTCTATTCATATTTGGTGGTATTTTTACAATCTTTTCCATGTTTTATGATTATTTAATTTTTTCCAGATTGAAATTTACTAAACTACATACCCATGAATATCAACCATTGATTCCATGGAGGTTAATTATTAAGAAAGATATTGCAATTGCTAATTTGACCGGTCTATTTTATAATATTGGATACATGGGTCAAATAACATATTTCGTTCAATTCTTCCAAATGATTTATCACGAAACTGCATGGAATGCATCCATTCATTTGATAACTACGTTAGTTTCTACCATTATTACAATTTTCATTTCAGGATTTATAACTAAAAAATTTGGTTTAGTGAAACCTGTCATTGTTATAGGTACCACTATTGGATTAATTGGTAGTGGATTATTATTATTATTAGATAATCATTCCACTAAGGGTCAACATATTGGATTATTAATATTACCTGGTGTTGGATTTGGTGCTGTGACACCAAATATTTTATTATCGGCACAATTATGTCTCGATAAGAAATCTGAAACATTTCGCTCAGATTTTGTGACGATAACTTCATTAAATGCATTTTTGAAAAATCTTGGACCAGCATTTGGTAGTGTTATAAGTAATTGTGTTTTTGATGGTACTGCAATGAGACAGATAAATAAATTTGCACAATTCAGTGAGATCAAATCAGCAAATGATTTAATCTTGTATCGATCACAAGATTTTGATGGAATTTCCTCAATATTAGGTAACATTATCAGTGATTCATGTAAGAATGTATTTTATTTAGGGTTGGGATGGTGTTCATTAGCCTTTATCTTTTCAATTTTCGCCAATAATGCTGAGGTAGAAAATGAAAGTGAATGAGGAGAAAGGTGTAACCATCAATCATATATAATTAGTTAATTAAACAAGTAGTGTTAAAATCGAGATAAAGTCAATATTTATCCAAATCTGGCATTCTTAAGATTTGTTTATCCTTATTTTCAGCGAAATCTTGTAAAAGTGATAAGATTTTGGAGTCTTTCCAACGTTGTGGTACTGGTGTTATCTTAAAATTTTTGGTAGCCCAATAATAAATATCCCAGTCCAATTCATTTAACAATTCATCATATTCGTCCAGTTCATGTGGTTTCAGTTTTTTCAAATATTTTGCAGCAAAAGTTGATAAAAGCAAATCTGTCTCCAATATACCCCTCTTACGGGATTGGTAAAGCAATCTTGACCGCTTTTTATCAATTGTTTCATTTGGCCTTTGTAAGGGTGTGATACCAACTCTTTGAACAACATCGTCATGATTTGGTCCCTTGGTAGAATAAGCAAAACATAGTTCGAGTGTAGGGGCTAGTGTACAACCCCGGTGTACCGCACCACGAAGCAGAACGGCTCTGTTTACAGGTGGCAGCATTGCTGTTGGTCTGCAAAAGAATCGTAACGAACCAAAAAAAATTGAGATTAAAATGAAGTATTCATAAAGTAGGGTTAAGAAATAAAGCCCTAACTGTAGATGTCACCAAACCCTCATTGAACTTCGATAGGCAGATCTGGAGTGTTTTTGTCACAGATCCAACCATGCATCCTCATCGTTGAGCGGGAACATCGAAAGCATCTTGGTCTCCAACGGTGGCAAGATCTCGTCTATGTTTGTCGTTCTTTGAAATACTGCAAGTTTCAGTAATGGGAAACAGTTACCACGCAGATAGCCTAAATTTATTAAGGTGATTAATAAATTTTCTGCATCTACGCCGTTATGTATACCGTTGTATATGGTGATAGGTTCGTTTCCATTTGGTGTTCCGCTGTGACCCACACTGAGATCCAGGCATTTTTGTAAAACATCGTACGGTAAACGGTTTGTCGTTCTAGCAATTGAGTATTCCTGAATAACGGTTCGTACCAAGTATCTGTATGTGACAATGGACAATTTTTCTAGTAACAGCAACAATAAGTTTCTTGATCTTAATTCAGATTCATGTTGTTGGAGCCACTGGTTGAATTTTAAGATATTTCCCGTTCTAACGATTTTAATTAATGCTATGTATTTCCCCACTATGGATGGGTTAAGTTGTTGTACCAGATTTATGTTGGGCAATTTACCCATTATCAAACCCATGGGTATCAAATATTTTAAGATTCTGTTTAAATTTCTTATACAGATGGGATTATCGTTCATTTGCAACAATTGTGACGCTTTCATTAACATAGTGAACGAAGTGTTTAATTGAACAAAGGCGTTTGTTACTCTTGCATTCATGAAATAGTACTTACCCAAGAGGTACCTGTATTCAATTTGTTGACCCATGGGGAATAAACTGAATTTGGTTATAGTACATTTGGGTTTAAAATTACGGAAGATGTTGGAACATAGTTGTGGTGATTCAATGGTGAAATAAATGTTGGTCAATTTGTTGACCAAATAAAGTAAAATCTTTTGTTTCTCAGGTAAATTTTCCCATTGATAAACCATTGTATCTTCGTTATTTTGTGATTTGATACTATTGAAGAGTCTTGATACGATCGACGATACGTGTGAAAGAAACTGGTGTTTCTTTCTACCCAACGCTACGTAGTGGCTATCCAATTCGTGAGCCAACGGTATTATATACTCTGTATTCAATTGGTAGATGCTAACCAGATCATCCACTGGATACGTATCGTTCAAAAGACAATTATTCAGGTTGGTATAGAACTGGAAAATAACGTCACAACTGGCCCATTTCGACCACGGGTCCACATCTCGACAAAACAACAGAAACGATATCAGCATGATGTTAAACCTAGTCCACTTACCCTTGTAGAAACTCTCTTGTTCCACCAGTTGTTCAATCTTCTTGTCATCTAGCCCACTTAGTTGTCTTTGCAAAGCTGCAATTCTGTGTCCATTGGCTTGCAAGTCCAACAACAAAACGCCGTATTCTTGCTGTCTGATCTCCTCAAAGAACGAGCCGCAGTCGTAATTGTACATGTCACTACACTACACTACACTACACTACACTATATGTTAGTGTCATAAAAGCTGTTTAATTTTTCGATATTCAATTTTTCATACTGATCAAATTTTGCCCTTCGATGTGAACAACGTTGACGGATGCGATGAGTGCGAATTCGGTCACTGCGGGCGGCCAGAAACGGCCGCAGCGGTCGCGGGGTGTTAAAAGCAACGAGAAGAATGATGCCGGGAAGTCTAGCGACTCGAAGGGTAAGAACACAAAGCCCACTGGTAACAAGAAGGTCAATAAGGGCAATCCCGGTAAGAAGGACAATAAGCCAGTTGGTAAACCTGGTAAAAAATCTGCCAATAAGAGGAGAAGGAAAAATAAGAATAAAAATCAAGATTTGGAAGGTTCGAAACTCGTGGTAAGGCTTTTACCACCAAATTTAACAGAAGAGCAATTCTTAAAGACTATAAAGGATAATTTACAAGATGATAATTTTATCAAGACATTTGGTATTGTTCAATCTTACTATGTTTCTGGTCATTATCCAGTGAAATTGTTCAATGAACCCACTTGTGCTCGTGGGTACTTGATATTTAACGATATCAATAATTTGAAAAAATTTGCTATGCTTATAAAGGATACAACCTTTGTAGATGATAGAGATAATGCCACTAAACCTACTTTGAGAATATCACCATATTCCAAAACATTAAATAAGAATGAAATTACACCTGGTAAGAAAAATCTTTCAAATACTCTAGAAAATGATCGTATCTTTAAAATTTTCTTACAGTCATTGAATCTTCTTCAGTCAAATGACGAAGCAAATTATATATTTAACGGTAAAGTAAGTTTGTTGAAACCCTTAGAGAAGGAATTGAATAAACAGAAGGAATTGGAAACAATTATAAAGAAGAAAAAGGAAATTGCTTTAGTGCAATTAGCTGGTTCTCCCGCGAAGGATAAAAAGAAGAAAAAGAAAAAGAAAAAGACTGAAAAGAAGCAAATTGAATCAGTGGAAACTTCAGGTAACATTGAAAAATCAGAATCCACCGCTGTAAATAAGAAGAAGAAAAAAACAAAGAAAAAATCATCATCTAAGAAAGTTGCTGACAAGAATAAAATCGTAATACCAAGTAATAATGTAGTCATACTGGAAGCTGCAGGTAAGAAAGAGTTACAAAAAAGGAAGAAATTACAACAGAAAAAGGATTCAGAGAAACCAAAATTGAAATACAATATTTCTGCCGCTAGTTTTATACCTGACACACCAAAGTACAATACAAGCAGTGAACCGTTCCAATTAAAAAATGATAATGACACTAATAAGAATAACTCTGCAACTTCAGGTAATAAGAATCTCAAGTCTACTGGGGATTGAAAAACTGTCTTTACCAGAATTCACACTAAATAAATTGAAGGAAACAAAAACTAGCACCTTGTCAGTAATATAGCATTGACGAATTTCACTTCATGTGAGATTCCTAGCGGGTTTTTCTTTGGATACAGGTGAGGAACTGTTTAATATAACAAAAAAAATTAATGTTTGAATATATAATTGGAATATAGATATGCATATATTATATACAGATTACTGATCAGTTACTTTCATTTATGTCTTCACTGTCACTTTCATCTTCACTATCACTTTCATCTTCACTTTCACTTTCATCATCATAAATATTAGACCATTGACAATTACCCAAGGGTATGCCCCAAATTTGCTTTTCCTTGACTAAATGGTCCACCAATTCATCCATATGTATTATACCAATTTGAACAGTATAGGATGGTGACCAACAATCCATACTTAAGTCAACGGATTTCAATTTCCTATAATCCATAAGGTATTTTTTGAAAATTTGAATAAAATGTGGCACAGCTGGATCATCCCTGTTTAAGAAAAAATACTGAACTCTAATATATGTCAAAATTAACGCTACAATATATTTATCATTAAATTTCCCATTTATCAAATTCCTTGCAGTATCCGATATGAAAAAAATTTGTTTTAAAGTTGGTTTAATTTCAATTAATTTCATCAAGATACATTTGAATTCAACCCCTCCAATTAAATGAACGTTATTAATGGATTGAGATTGTAAAGTACCCAAATCTCGTATTATAATTTTGATCAATTCTAACATTGTATCCCCACGTAACGACGATTTACTTAGATTTGCTTTATAATAAAGCATGGAATGAATCTTCTCTCTAGTGATACGTGGAATCACAAGAGAAACAGATCTGTGGTTCAATTCTTTACTAGAAAGGTTACTTTCCACCTGAAACTCAAAAGACATATTACCGCTTTCAAGTTCGATCAATAGTTTTTAAACGCTTTTGGGCTTCGAAATCAGAATCTCTTTAAAAAAAAAAACATAAATAAAAAAATTAATTTTGTCTTTTTTTTTAGTTTTACTTTAACTGATTTTGGTTAAGAAGGTTACTTAAACTAACTTATTCTAGACCCTTCTTTCAACCACCACCTCAAGGCAATACGGCGATTGCTATTGGTGATTTCTAGACGTAATTGATTCATCATTTTGTCTCTGGAAGGCATTTTTTCAATCATCTCAGTAATATTCTCCAACCATGTGATCAAATATCTATCATTGATGTATGGTATCTGCACCATAATACATTGTAATATGGTCAATTTGGTCTCTGTCTCATTAGGCGGTGTGTTGACATATGCGAGGTACAATTTCTGTAAAATTATCCTTCCCATGTCGAACTTTGCTAGTGATTCCATACATGACGATATTTTTCTAAAAATGATTATCAGTTGTTTGTCGGTCATCAGTCCTTGCCTGAACTGTACAATGGCTGTATCTAAATAAGGCTCTATATTTTGTAATTGCCATTTTCTCAAGGGAATATTGCCCAAATAATAAACTGTTAATACTTGTAACATTATTGAATGTGCCCCTTCTCTAACATCTCTATTAGATGAATTCAAACATGATACCACACAGGGTTCAATATGTAATGGTAAAATGTCCATCAAAGTATTAGTTGAAATCATTACACATGTCTTTTCAATGAAATTCAAAAGAAAGATCAATCTCGCGTCATCTGCCTTGTTGAAAGGTGTTATCATTAGTGGATTGGTCAATTCGATGAAAAAAATTTTCATCAATTCCATGTACTTGGGTATATCCCTAGTGATGGCAGCACACAAGATTTCATAAACGATTTCATATGTTTGGAAACCCACTGTACCAAAATCCAAGGCAATAAAATTTATATTGTACAATATTTTGAGCATTTGCAAATAATTAACATGATTTATATTTTCTAGTATGGGTAGAAAAATCAGTACCGTGGTTAATAAGATATTGGAAAAAAAATTTGATGAGAGTGACACATTTGACATCCCACTTCCTTTATTTAAACAATTTAATTCTCTTTCTAACTGATCTATAATTTTATTCACGACTAAAGTATTAGTTGTCGGTAAACTGATTTGTAATATTTTAGCCAATTGGTTTAAATTTTTATCCCAAAATGAGAAATATAAAGATTTGTGATTGATATATCCAATAAATATTTCAATAGCCCTAGCACTTACAATATCAAATGGTATACGTTTATCGTTGGTATCCTTTGGCAAATGTACCATCGAATACATAAGTAGTAATGATTCATCGGAAGGATGGACAATTTTCCCTTGATTCAATAACTGTGACCACATCGGTATGAATAATTTTTGTCTCCAAGTTTCGTAAAAATTTAGGACAACATTTTTACCGTCTATGAACAAATGTGTTTGCAAACTCTGGAAATATTGTCCAGTGGACAATATACCAGCTAACAGGGCCAAATTATTCATATTCCAATTTTTGCAATTCTGAATCTCTTGATTCCATACTTCGTAGAATTGTGTCACTGGCAAATACGGCTCCGATATTTGCAGCTTAGCATAAAACACAGCTCTTGTGATATCCAGTGCCAGTTTCACATCGTCCCCCTGTTTCGCGGCCAGCAATGCCCGCACCAGCAGCCGCAAAGTTGCCGTGTCCCGCAGCCGCGGCGCGTGGTAAGCAACATTGTTGAACAAATTGTGTGTACCCTCAGCATACACCGCGGGACCCTGCAGTTCAGCGATCAAGACATCAACTTCCCTCATCGATCGAACAGACGTTTTGAACTTGGTTTACACTAAAAGTTGATATTTTCAACACTAATATCTAAATTGAAAACTGAAATATTTGAACCTGGAAACAACAACAAAATTCATACAAGAAAACAAGACGAACATGTCCACGGAGTTACCCAAAGGCCTGCTGAAGTTCTCCGTCACCAAATTCTGCATGTGCAGTTCCGTGCTGGTACCGTTGTTGGCGTCAATTGCTGGACTCAAGTTCTGGTTTCTCCTACAGTTCGATCCCTTTATCAACCAGTACAATCAGTACTACAGATATCTACTTTTCCAAATAAGTCCAGTCAATGAAAGTGATATGATACTGATAACTTTGTTATGGTATCAGTTCAGAAATCTGGAGAGATTGTTAGGGTCCACAAAATATTTAAATTTGATATCGTTGACATTTTTTTATACTACACTGATTCTAGCCATAGTAAATTGGACATCAAATCTTTTCATACCGATGAACTTAATAAATGGCTTGCCCAGTGGCGCATTGCCAATCATGTTATCACTATATCATTTTTACAAAGAGTACACACCAAAAATTTATGAATACCAAATTTTACTATGGAGACCAAATTTTCTAAGATTTGGTAAAGCTAATAATGCCGGTAATGGTAAGATTATGCTAACTTTGAATGACCAATTTTTCTTGGATTCTTTAATCTGGCTCTTACTGTTAAATCAAGGTTTTATTGGGCTAACATACGGTTTCATTTCTTGGTTAATTGGTATTTGCATATCAAAAAACATATTACCGGCATTAGACCACTGGAAGGTTCCCTTTATTGAGGGATATATATTTCAAAGAAATAAGCGTTCCTCTTCTACGGAAAGTGAATCATTGCTAAACAATGCTGAGGTATTACCGGCAACTACGATAGATAATAATATAAATACTGATACTGGAACCACTATATCAAGTAATACTAATCTAATGGGTGGTAATGGTACTGATAACAATACAAGTACATTTAGCGGACATGGATCAAACAATAATACAAATGAAACGTTTGAGGCGAATGATGAACCTGTAAGGCCACTCGGTGTACAATTTTTGGACACTTTTAGAAGATAGCATTTAGGGAAACGGTTCGTTGTTACGAAACATATGTAATGATATATGTATGTAAATAATTATATAGTAATGATTTTATGTTTATTACAATATACTGAGGCGGTGGTCTAGTGCAATCAAGTAGAGTTTTTCATATATAAAGACACTTGATTATCATTCTAGTTTTTCAATGCATCATCTTGAATGTTTTAAGGTCATGGCAATCCCTTGTAGTCATACTTTTCCTGTAATTACCGTAGAACTCACAGAACTAAGAGCATTTTCTGAAGTTATTCAGCTCTCTGGAATTAGAGACCCAATTATGAGTTTTCATAGTTCTACAACCAGTCATTATAGACACCCCAAAATACTGTACACGTCTGTAGATGGAACTTACTAGGACGAGATGATGAGACTTTCCAGATTTTGCTTTCTAATGACGAACTCCGAAATTTGAAGCAAATAAGACTAGAGAGTAACTATTAGCATACTTTTACAAATTACTTATATCGCTTTTGAATATCACCGTTTGAATATTGAGAAAAGGATTTTCAAATCTGTCGCAATTGATGGTACCTTTAACTTAACCAAGAGGTTCAAACAGTGCAACTCTTAGAGAAATCATATTCTTCTAAGCTAAGAGTTCTATATGGGTTGCGAATGGTTTGATAATATCCTAATCAGAACTTGGCTCAGAAACGTTGTAAAAAAATGGATACATTAATGAGGAATTAGCAGTAACTATAAGAGATGGAGAGCAGTATATCTCTTGCCGTATGGTTGTATTCTGGTGGAAAGCAAATATATAATCTGTCATTTCTCTCCACGAAAGGCCATTAATCTATTATCCATCTAAAAGACCTTTTATTGCCTATAATAAGAATTAACTAGATAATGAAAGGTTAATCATGGGGCTCAGGTGTCTCTGTTGAGATTTAAGCAGACGTCGATAATGATGTCTGAGAAAATAAAATATTTTTCAAAGTAGTTTATCTTCTTTGATTTTATGTATCACTTTTATATAACCAACGAAGATGGTATATATCATTTATTAGTAATAAATGTAATTTACATAATCAATAAGTCTTTATCACGTAATAGTACTAGATTACTGATATGATATCTAATAGCTCTTACGCTATTATACCAACTTATTGATATCGTTCACGTGAGATTTTTCATCTCAACATCACTGCGTAACTGTTGAAAAAGAAAGTGTCATGTTCTTTTTACTGACTTTCGGAAGTCTCGTGTATAGTTACTAACAATACTGAGACCTAATTAAATTATATTAAAAGTCAGGATAACCCTCAATTAGCCTTATATAAAGAGCTGATTATTTGTATATTATTTGTATAATAAATATATAGTTTTTAGAAAGACTAAGCAAAATATAGATAGTTTCTATTACTTATGACTTCTACTGTTGACGTTGTTAACAATGTACCTCAACCACCGGTGGTGGTTGATCAAGTGTCAAAAGAATATTTTTTAGACCGCATAGCTCAAAAGTAACATCAGATTTTAACAGTCTCGAATGATATACCTAAGTACCCACCAGCACCCTTTTAAAAAAGGGTGCAAAAAATGATTTCGCCCAGGATCGAACTGGGGACGTTCTGCGTGTTAAGCAGATGCCATAACCAACTAGACCACGAAACCACCTTGATTTATGTTAAAAGTGGCTTTTATTATATGCATTACTAACTAATCATGTGACTGTCATATTTCACCTACCTCTGTTCTTCTGGTCATTTAGTTACTGGTACTATTACTTACAAGATGCAATAGCACAAAGCTTCCTTTACCGTTTAGAATTCCTTTAAGGTCATGTGGATAATATTCAAAAACCTTTGTTTGCTATCAAGCTTTTTGAAAAATTGCTCTGTAAAGCGATAAAGATGGTAGCTTGATAGGTTAGTATAACTCAGTGTGTAAGATGTGATATGTCCATAAAACACATCGGCTTCAAGATAAAACAAGTCTGAATAATTGACCCCATTTTCTTTTAAGCTAAGATCATCATAAATTACTTTACATAAAAGTGAGTCCTTTTAGTAGCAGCATCAAACCTTTTGTCTTGTCGGGGGTAGTATTTTCATAACTTTATGAACTAAAAATCCATCTTGAGCAGATATTTACGGACTGAGCAAGAATAATACCAACATACCCCGAACATCTTAGGCTCAAGTAGCAGAAAAGCACTTTGGGGGTGTGTTTTAGCGCAATTTTCGATACGCTTTCCGGCAAAGTCAATTTCCGTATCGGGAAACTCCAAATGCGCCCGAAGAGGAAATAATGACTTCATCTATACGAAGCAGAAAATGAGACTGGTTTAATTAACTGCATCAGATGAAATAAAAATGCGAACCAACAAAATTGTATTAGTAAAAGAAACACACATATTACCAAAATTTACAGTTAAATTGTCTTAGTTGAGTCAGCTCCACTCTCTTTTCGATCAGAACGTCGTTTTGCTCTACGAATATGACTTCAACTTTGGTTGAAACGAAATTAAACTTCTCATCGGTCCCCAAAATTGCCCTGCATGTAAGAGATTTATCAATTGTCGCATCAAAAACCGACACTACATTAGTCAATAACTTGTCGTTGGACTTACCCAGTGGTTCCATTATGGCGGTAATGGGTGGTTCTGGTTCTGGTAAAACTACTCTTTTGAATGTCTTGGCATCAAAAATTAGTGGTGGACTAGTCACTCATGGTGAAATTAAATACGTATTGGAAAATAACCAACTGAGCGATATCAATCAGAAGCATGTTACTATGAGTTACGTACCACAACAAGATGTTTTATCTGCAAGATTAACTTGTAGAGAGACTTTGATGTTTGCTGCGGATTTAAAACTAAATAAATCTAAATTAGAGAAACAAAATATTGTGGAACAATTATTGAATGAGTTAGGTTTGAAAGATTGTGCAGACACTTTAGTCGGTGATAACTCACATAGAGGTTTATCAGGCGGGGAAAAGAGAAGGTTAAGTATCGGTACCCAAATGATTGCAAATCCTTCTATAATGTTTTTAGACGAACCAACTACAGGGTTGGATGCATATTCTGCATTTTTGGTGGTCAAGACAATTAAAAAACTAGCAAAAGAAGATGGTAGAATATTTATTATGTCCATTCATCAACCAAGATCAGATATTTTATTTCTTTTTGATAAAATATGCATCCTATCAAAAGGAAATGTGGTATTCTGCGATCAGATGTATAATATGATACCCTATTTTGAATCTTTGGGTTTTGAAGTACCAGAATTGGTTAATCCTGCTGATCATATCATTGATCTTTCCAGTATCGACGGTAGGTCAGATGAAGCACAATTAGTAACTACGCAACGTTTACAAAGGTTTTTGATTGAATGGGATAAATATGTGCAGAAAAATATCAAATACGACGATCTCTCAACTTGTAATGAAATTCAAGTGGAAAATATGACAACAATGCTACCTTATTGGAAACAGGTGACAGTGCTGACAAGAAGAAATTTAAAATTAAATACTAGTGATTATGCTACTTTGTTAGGTACAATTTTGGAACCAATCATTATCGGTGTTGTTACCGGTTGGATTTATTTCAAACCAGACAAATCTACGGAAGCTGGATTAAGGACAATAACAGCATGCCTTTATGCGTGCGTTATGATTCAATGTTACCTATATCTTCTATTTGAAACCTACAGATTATGTGAGCAAGATATTGCTATTTTTGATCGTGAAAGAGCTGAGGGTTCAGTGTCACCAATTGCATTTATCACAGCCAGAAAATTGTCATTATTATTTTGCGACGATTTTTATATGATTATATCATTTACTGTGATCACGTATTTCATGTTCGGATTAGAGCCTGATGCAGTAAAATTTTTCACTCAATTTTGTGTAATTTTCTTAACACAACTTGCCTGTTCAGCATTGGCAACATTATCTGTGGCTACTTCAAGAGATTTTTCTAAAGCGTCGTTAGTGGGGAATATGACATTTACTGTTTTATCTATGGGTTGCGGATTTTTCGTTAATGCTAAGAGAATGCCAGTTTACGTTCGTTGGACTAAATATGTTGCGTTTTCTTGGTACGGTTTTGGTGCATTAATGTCTAGTACATTTACTAATGAATATTGTACTAATCCGGATGATCTTTCAACATGCATGGGTAACGAAATTTTAGACGTTTATGGTTTCCCACAACATTGGAAAACCGTTCCAATTATTGTCTTATTTGCATTTGTAGTTGGCTATTCTATATTAACGACTATCATGTTGTATTATAATAAGATTGATATAACTTTGCAAAATGAAGTAAAATCAAAAAAAGATAAAGGCAAAGATGCCAATACATCGAATGATGAAAATGAATTAGTAATTAAAAACCACATTTCTGAACTAAGTAATAAAGATATCGAATCGATTGCAAGTCAGAACTACCATATTACGGTTAAGCTGCGTAACATTGATCTAGCAGTTAAATTTTTACACATCCATTCAATTTCTGAATGGAATAAAGGGATCGCAAATAAAGAAGAGAAACAAATCCTAAATGACATAAATGCTGAGTTTAGACCAGGTATGATTAACGCTATTATGGGTCCATCAGGTTCAGGTAAATCAACTTTATTGAATTTAATTTCCGGCAGAGTTAGTTCATCTGTCTTGACTAAATTCACCAAGAAAGGTGATATTTTTTTTAATGATTTGAAAGTTTCTGAAATAATGTTCAAGAAGGTTTGTTCTTATGTTTCACAAGATGATGATCACTTATTGGCCAAATTAACTGTTAGGGAAACATTCAAATTTGCTGCAGATTTAAGATTACATGATATGACTAAGATTGAACGCAATGCAAGAATTGACGAGTTAATTCGTTCCTTAGGCCTGAAGCATTGTGAAAATACCATCATTGGTAATGAATTTGTGAAAGGTATCAGCGGTGGTGAAAAAAGGAGAGTTACCATGGGTATTCAATTACTGAATGATCCACCAATCTTATTGTTAGATGAGCCTACATCTGGTTTGGATAGTTTTACATCCGCAACTATTTTAGAAGTTTTGAATAATCTTTGTGAAGAATACGGTAAGACAATTATTTTAACAATTCATCAGCCAAGAGCAGAGCTTTTTAAACAGTTTGGTAATGTTTTGCTATTAGCAAAAGGTGGAAGGACAGCTTATAATGGATCGCCAGGAGAAATGATACGTTATTTTGAATCAATGGGCTATAAATGTCCACCATTAACGAACATTGCAGATTTTTTCTTAGATTTAATATCAATAAATACCCAAAATATTGAAAACGAAATAATCTCTAAAGAGAGAGTCGAGAAACTTCTTTCTAACTGGAAGGAAGCAATGCTCCAAGACATTAAAAGCAATGAAAATGAACTTTCTGAAAAGCAAGACACGATACCAATTTCTGATTTCGAGCATTTATATGGCGGCTGTATTAGAAGATCATGTAACCCCATATTAGCGTATGCGGTGAATGTGAAGAGACAATATGTTACAATTATGAGAAATTTTGACTCATTAATGGCAAGGGTGGCGCAAGTTCCTGGTCTTGGTGCAATTTATGCCCTTTATTTTGCACCATTGAAGAATAATTATACAAGCGTCAGTGACAGAGTTGGTTTAGCTCAAAGTTCTACATCATTATATTTTGTTGGTATGTTAGCAAATTTGGCCTGTTACCCCAGGGAGAGAGATTATTTTTATAAAGAATTTGAAGATAATGTATATGGTATTGGACCATTTTTTTTAGCCTATATGACGTTAGAAGTGCCTTTAAGTTTTCTCTCTGCGATTTTATATTCAGCGTTAACAGTGATGGGATGTGGTTTCCCAAGAACTCCTGGTAATTTTTTTGCAACAGCTTATTGTTCATTTGTTGTTATTTCGTGTGGAGAATCATTAGGTATTATTACCAATACACTTTTTGAAAGACCCGGATTTGTTGTGAATTGTATTTCAGTTATTCTTTCTATTGGTTGCCAGTTGTCAGGTGTAATGTCATTAACAATGTCAAGGGTGTTGAAAGGATTCAGTTATTTGAATCCGGTACATTATACATCGATGGTTATTATCAATTTTGCGTTCCCATTCGATTTGAGGCTGACATGTAATGACGGTGGCCAAAGAGAAGATGGTTCATGTATTTTTTCAAATGGCCAAGATGTTTTAGAGGCATATGGATTGGTTATCAATACTTCGAATTATCTCGGGATTGCAATCTGTATCTGTATAATTTATCGTCTGCTTGCTTTCCTGGTCTTGAAATTAAAATTACAATGGTCGAAGAAAATATAACGCTAAAATAAAGTTAATGTAATAATATAATTGTACAATAGATTAGTATAGATTTTCCCAATTGTATTACAATTTTGCAGAATTGTTTGTATATATATATTTTTTATTTTCTGTTTATCGTAATAAAAACATTTAATGTCACAAATTACAAAAATTGGTCAAATATTATATTGGAACGAATAATGTTTAGAAGTAGAAAAGGAAAGAAACAGGAGGAATTGCAAGTAGTTAGTCATGTTAATACTTTACATAAACCAATGCCGCCTTCGCGAGAGGCGAATTTTCAACAATTGTCTCATAGAGATGATAATGAATGTACTAGTTCAGTGGAAGAATATGAAGCATCGGATAATGACGAAATAAAGAGACCGTCTAGCTCCAAATCGATGAGGTCTTTTTGTTCGAAACTTGCTCGACCTTTCAGAAAGGGGAAGAAAGGAAATCAAAAGGAATATAGTAGTAAGAGTGACACTGAGGAAAAAGAGCATAAACTAGAATCAAATCCATATGATCAATATAAAAAGAGTTCCAGAGATTTATCAGAAGAAGCACCACAATTGCAAGATATAAAATTAGACAATACAGCGGATTACATGACACAAACAAGTGACTTTTCAAGTGTTTTAAATGGTGGCGACATGACTATGGAAAATCCACCATCTATGGAAGAGACAAATAAAAATTTCACAAAACCAAACAATATAGGAGAAATGCACCACATTGAAGTCAAACTTGATGATAAAATTGATACTTTGGAAGAAAGTAAAGACATTCCAATATTTGCGACGTCTTCCAGTTATTCAGATAGTTGTCAAGATCAAGCTTCGACAAGTGGTAGCTCTACAACAGTTTCATCTTTTGAAAATGAAATGAAGGACGAACATGATAGATTAAATCAGAAATCCTCTCCCATTTCGCCTGGTATCGATTATGATGATGGTAAGGATAAACATAACATTTTCAATGACTATCGTGGTATTACAATTAATAATGAATTTCTTTCCAAAATTGATCAAATCATTAAAGAAAATAAAAGTTTACATTCAGTAATGAAACAAAGAGATGAAAAAATTGAAAAATTGGAATTATTGTTAAGTGATTATGAAGAAACTGATGTTTTATTAACGGAAGAGTTTCCTGAATTTGGAAAAACTTTCGAAAGAGAGAAAGTAATTGAGCAATTAGTTACGAGTTTCAAAATTGGAAAGAAGCAAATTGAAAAATTTGACAAGATTCAGATGCAAAATCATTTTAAAATAGTTAATAAAGAGAAGAGAATTCTACAACAAGGACAAAAAATTTTGGAAAAGGACAACATTATCGAAGATTTGAAGAGGAAACTTGAAGGGACAGAAATTGCAAAAAATACAGAGTTGAAGAAGTTGCATGGTACAATCAAAGGGTATGCCAATAGCCTTGACTGTTTAAGTTTATTTAAAGATTGTTGCTTAGAGGTGCTTATCAAGATGACTCAGCAGTTTGAAAATAATTTGAATGATAGAATGTTGGAAGAATTTAAATATCAATTGAGACAAATCTCGAGCAAATGTTCGATAGAGCATTTACAAGACGTGGGAAATATTGAATGGATTAAAGAAGACATCAATACTTTCTTCTTGGAGGAAACATATAACAAATTTATTAAAGAGATTGTACAAAATTATAGCAAGAATCTAAGCGAGAACTGTGCTCTCGCCAGAGAAAACGAAATTCTCTTGGCCAAGTACCACAGACAACGCCGGATACTCAAGGAGACAAAGGAGAACCTTATCAAAAACAGGTAGCCACTTTTGTGAAAATGACACATTATCATCAATACTGTCATTTCTTCATATACATAAATATAACAAAAAAATAGATGTCACATGAAATTTCAAAATGTCATAAAACCGCAAATTTGCGTCGCATTCCCCTAAAGAGAAATGTCTGAAATCACATGGTACGAAGGAAAATTTTCCAGATTTTTTTTTTTTTGGTTTTTGCGATGAGCTCAAATTTTCACGATATTTCTCTTTTTCGTAGTGAAAACACATAGAAACAAGGTTTGCATCCACAGAGTCGAAGATGTCTTCTATATTCAAAGCTTTGTCCGGCGGGGAGAATGAAAACACTAAGAACAAGAAACAGACAGATAAAAAGTTTATCAACAAGCAAAGAACTTTGTTGATCTCCAGTAGAGGTGTCAATTTTAGACATCGTCATTTGATTCAAGATTTAAATTCACTTTTACCACATTCTAGAAAGGAACCAAAATTAGACACGAAGAAAGATCTTCAACAACTGAATGAAATTGCTGAACTGTACAATTGTAATAATATCCTTTTTTTCGAAGCTAGAAAGCATCAAGATTTATACCTTTGGTTATCTAAACCTCCAAATGGCCCCACTATTAAATTTTTCATTCAAAATCTTCATACTATGGACGAATTAAACTTCACTGGTAACTGTTTGAAAGGTTCCAGACCAATCTTGTCATTCGATCATAGATTTGAAACTACACCACATTATCAATTAATTAAGGAATTATTAGTACATAATTTTGGTGTCCCACCACATGCAAGAAAGAGTAAACCTTTCATCGACCATGTGATGTCATTCAGCATCGTAGATGATAAGATATGGGTCAGAAGTTATGAGATTAAAAATGCTGTTAGAAATCAAAAAGAACATGAAGAAGGTGAAGAAGACTTATCATTAGTTGAAATTGGTCCAAGATTTGTTATGACAGTAATATTAATTTTAGAAGGTTCATTTGGTGGTCCTAAAATTTATGAAAATAAACAATACGTTTCACCAAACGTTGTTAGAGCGCAGTTGAAACAACAAGCTGCTAATGAGGCAAAGTCCCGTGCTGAAGCTGCAGTTGAAAGGAAATTGAAAAGAAGAGAAAACGTTCTTGCAGCTGATCCACTTTCAAATGATGCCATTTTCAAATAGACACAGTAAATAAAGCTGTTATTATATATATATATATTTGTATATATATATAAGTTCATTGTATATTAAACCTTTTCATCATGCTGATCATTTCGCATAGCAGTCCTGAAACAAAAATAAAATCTCTTATTTACAATGGAAGAATACATAATTTTTCATGAATATATGATTACATATGTTATATACGAGTTATCTAGCGTTGCGTTTTAGTAAAAACTCACTGGTGTTTCTCTAAGTACTCTTTGATGAATTGTTCCTCTTCTTTACTGGAGGCTTCAATTTTGATAGCAGGGGGTTTGGAACTAGCAAACGGGTTAGGCACTACGAATAAACCTACCGCACCAATTGTCATGAGAGCAAGTTGGTGTGGTTTGAAAGCTCTCCCCATAATTTGGTAACTACCGCTCATTTCCTTACGCACGTTATTCTCTTATCCAGTGGTGCGAAAGTTACAAGATCAAACCCAGAATTTATTGGAAAATTTCCCATCTTGTCAAACAAACGAAAATCAAAAATATCACAAACTGCAAAAAAAATCGCAGTTCAAGATGCCACCAGCAAGGTCTGACACTCTGACACTCTGAGCCGTTGTCGCTACTTGCGGTTCATCCTGTAGGCAGTCATCAAGTTGTGGATCCTGCTGACAATTTCGGTGCATTCTTGTGCACTGACAGCTTCGAAAAAATATCTTTTCAAGTCATCTGGTCCTCTTTGTACATATATCTTAAAGTTTTCAGGTATCTTCTTGGATTTTTTGACTAATACTACTTGATTAATATGGAATGATTTGGTCTTGACATTTTCATGCCAATGCATTTTGCCCTCCGGTGGCACAATATAAACGTAATCACCATCTAACGCTAATGTCCTCTCATGTTTATTGATCAATGACATTTGTTGTCTTCTCCAAACTTTGTATTTATGATAGGCACCAGAAAATAAATCTTGATAATTACTACTAACAACATGCCCATCTTGAATATATTCTAATTCATTATTAGATAAGTTCGAATTGTGGAAAATATTTCCTGCACCACCATGTAATGATGATTTTGAAGAATTCTTATTTTTGAAGAAACTGTTACCGCTAAAACTATTACCACTTGATGAATAACCAAATGGTTTAATAGAATTCAATTTGTTACTCTTAGTGTTAGACCTATTACTTCTGCTTCTACTACCAGGTTGTTTATTGACAATGCTATCAGTACTATTACTTTTCGTATTGCCGTTAGTGTTAGGATTATTCGTATTATTACTCGTATTATTATTTTTACCAGTTTTCAAATACAAATCAGGCTCTAAAGTTAGTGGTGTCAACCCATTACTTTGAATAGTTGGTAGCATTGGTTTCCTATCCTTATTAAGTTTCAATTTTTCAAATCTTAGTTCTCGTGCTTTATTTTTGGGTATTATTTCAACTCTAAAGTCACCATCAAATCTCAACACAGTATCATTCAAATCATAAATTAATTTTTTATCTAATACTTTCAAACAGTATTCGTTGGGATCCATGTCTTTCAATCTACAGTATTTCACTAATATATCATTCATATTTGATGTTATTAACACTTTGATAGTAGTATGATTGAATTTTGGATTAGTATTTGGGTACATGAAAACAGTAACTTCGATAACCTTAGATCTATCGTTATAATCATCAGCATCATCTGTAGTCTTAACCATTGATTTATAAAAGCTTAATTGATTTAGGGTATTATCTTGTGCAATCAAATTTTTTGACAAATTCATATTTGCATTTGTTGTTGTTTCACCATTTTCTAAATTATATGGTAATGGTGTCTCCAATTCATTTTTGTCAATTTCATCCTTTGTAGCAAGACACAAAACTACCTCATTGTCAGACACAGAATGCATTGGATCATTTCTATTCAATTTACCAAAATTATCTTCAAATGGTTCACCATCTTCATCAACAATTTTCAAATTAAAATTATTTGGATCAATAATTGTTTTCATTTGCAATCCATCTTCATCGAAACTTGCTGGCTTAAATTGTGTAGTATACAAATACAAGATATAACCAATAACTTCAAAAATTGTCGCAGATTTCCTAACAGTTGTTTTAAATTCTTTTTTCTTATATTTTTTCGAAGCTTGGATGTACACAAATAATGGCATAGATTCATTTTCAGACACTTTATCACCAGAAACAAAATTGAAATATTCTAAAATTTCAGATAGATCAGTTATTTTTTCCTTCTTTTTCTTGAAAAGAGATGATAAGTGAGAAATATGCTCATTTGGTTTAGGAAAATCGGTTATCTTCTGAATATTATCAAGGGCATCTCTTGATTCGTTTTTTTTGGTTATTAATGATTGAATTGAAATTTGTGATAAGCCTTTGCTATTAGTATTACTAAGAGTATCATTACTTATATTGTCATTTTTATTTTTCTCAGCAGTTTTATCATTTTTTCTATTACATTTTTTATTATTAATTTTATTGTGTTTGTTATTATTGTCCATTTCTAACTCCTTATTTAAAACTAATTCAGAGTTGGAGTTAAATCTTTGCCTATCATTACTAATTGATGATGCTGATCTCATTCTATGTTTCATATGTGTTTTGTATCTAGTATTTGGTATTGATAAAGATGAAAGTCTTCTATTCGGTATACTACGGGATAATGATTCTCTTAAAGATATTGTAGAACTTTTCCTACCTTTTAAAAAATGTTGTTGCTTGTTCGCTTTCAAATTTGTTACATCCTTATCAAATTCATGATTAGTAGAAGAGTCATCTTCACAAGGTTTGAAAATACCATAACCTTCTAGGGATAGTGGAATTGAATGGGAAGAAATCGTATTTCTGGGTAAAGCCGAGTTAATCGATAATGAATTACTCATATAGGTCATGTTGTCATGTCTCAAAGAATAATCTTGTGAGAAGTCAGATCCCAATAATGATTTACCATACGAAGATTCATCACTTAATAAGTCATCATCGTCTTCACCATCATCATCATCATCATCATCATCATTAACAGAAAAAGTGTTGCTTGCAATTAAACCTAATTGTTCGTTAAATCTGTTTTTATTAGTTTGATTTTGACTAGTTATCTTTTTAAATAAATCATTTTTATCTTCTTCATTAGTTGCCAGTAAATCTAATCGATCCAAATCATGCTCATTTATATAAGAGTCAATGTCTGTTATTTCAAATTCTTCTTGGTCGTCATTAGAAGTTGCCATTTTATTATTATCGTTATGTGATAAATTTTCAACCGATACACTTTTAGCAATACTTGTTGCCTCAGATTTTGTGGTGACATTTCTTGTTGTGTCTAATAACGATGTCCTTGGTAATTGTGAAAAATGAGATTTTATTCTTGCAACATTAGCATTATTTAATATATTATTAGAAGAATTAGCCAAAGAATTAGCCAAAGAAGTATTATTGTTATTAGTATTTGTATTACTGAACTCACTAGTACTATTCAAATTTGGATTAGAATTATTGTTTTCATTATTCATAAGATTGTTTTTACTATTCAAAGTGTTATTGAGATGGCTGGCATTTTTGACTTTATTAGCATTATTTTCCGTTTCACTAATGAAAGTCGTACTTGTATTTTTGTTATTGTTCGTATGTGTCTCAGTTGGGTTATCACTGCCATTTTTATGATTTTTCAAACTAGGGTTGCTGTTGTTATTAACACTATCTCTACTGTTAAAAGTATTACTATTATTATTATTATTACTATTATTATTATTATTATTATTAATTTTATTTAAGATTGGAAATGCGTTACGATTATCAAGTGAATCTTTCTTGTCAGCTTTAGCTAATTGGAAAAAATCATAATCCATTTTTGAAAAGTCATTTTCTAATTCATCGTCATCTTCATCATCGTCATCATCCACCTCGAAATTGATATCATAGTCGAAATTAATGGAATATTGACTCTTATTACGAACTGGTTTAGTTTTTTTTTTCCTTTTATCAATTGCGGTATTGGAGTCATTGAATAGCTCTAAATCATTTAAGTCTTCATTGAAGCTTAGAAATTTATTTTTCGATTTACGAGTACTACTTTTATTTTTACCTTTATGAAAAATCTTCCTGAATTTATTTTTCGATTTTATAAAAGCGTTATTCGTTTTAGAGTGATTACTGTGTAATTCCAATTCTTTATCCATGAGTATTTCCTTTTTAATTTCGTTTGTCAACAAGATATCCTTATTTTGGCCATTTTCAACATCAGAATCGCTTAAATCAGTATCATTAACATCGTCATTGTTCTTATTGAGATATGTGTTCTTACTGATATTAACTAATTTATTTTTTGGGAAGTTGTTCAAATCTTTACTAGTATGCTCATTTGAACGATCGTTATTATCATTATCGTTATAATTTAGGGGAATATTAATTTGAGAGAATATATCATTATTTGTATCATAATTAGTTCCATGGAAGCCTTTCTTAGTACTCGAAATTGGGTTATTTAGCGTATCCAAGTTCCTTATATCTCCTTCGAAAACAAATGAATTATTGTTAAGGGCAAGATTCATGGGGGAAATAAAATTGTTTGTCTCATCCACATGGTCCATAAAGTGTGTTAGAATTGGCGGAGATTGCAACTGCTCAATCATGTTATTCCCGTGAAAGTCAATATAGAGATCATTAATACTGGTGAACATATTGTGTCCCCAATCCTCACCGAACCCTTTACTGTGAGATCTATATTCATTGGCGCCGTCCAAAACTTGGTCTGGTGGATACAACGGCCGTATAACCCTTTTCATCTGTTCATTTTCGAAGTTACTCTGCAGAAAACGAGCCCTGAGCTGGTTGATGGCGTATATGTTCTCCATCGGCGGCTACCAAAGTGGTGTTTTTAAAGTTCAAAACAAAAAAAAAAAAAAAATTCAAATTTGAAAAAAAAAACGCAACCCGGCCCGAGCGTCCCTTTCGGGAAATTTTCAGTTCGAGGCGATGAGGTGAAAAATTTGACGTTTCTCGTTCTGAGCAGTTTTGGGCAGAAATGTGAAGGACATTGCTGCTTGTGTTTCTGTCTCAACGATGGCCCTTTCTTCAAATTGGACCAAGTTGGTATCTACCAGGAAGGTCAAAGTGAGGAAAACGAAAAATACAGGGAAAATTACGAAACATGAAAGGTTAAAAGTCACTAAGATTGATGCTAATGATAGCCATAATAATAGAAATAGTAAGGTCTTGAATAAGACTCAACCTACTAAAATTATGAGTATGATCTATACTATGAACAAAGAAATTGCTAAACATGATCAAGACAAGAAGGATGGCAAAGAATTCCAATTCAAGAGTGCTAATAACGATAAGGACAACGTAGATTTAGAGACTGCTATTAAGTTAGAAATGGACAGTTCTTTACAGAAAAAGAAAACAGATATTGGTAAATATGTCGCAATAGATTGTGAATTTGTTGGTGTTGGATCAGAAGGTAAGGACCATGCTCTTGCTAGAATATCATTGACTAATTATTTTGGTCATATCGTACTGGATAAATTTGTTAAACCTCGTGAACGAGTCGTGGATTGGAGAACTGAAATTAGTGGTGTGAAACCAAGTCATATGAAAGATGCTATAACATTCAAGGAAGCACAAAAACGTTGTAGCGAAATATTAAAGGGTAGAATCTTGGTCGGTCATGCTGTCAAGCACGATCTTGATGCTTTACTACTCTCACATCCAAAGGTAATGATCCGTGATACAGCAAGGCATTTACCTTTCAGACAAAAATATTCAGGTGGTAAGTCACCAAGTTTAAAAAAATTAACTAAAGAAGTATTAAAGATTAATATTCAAAGTGGTCATCATTCATCCGTAGAGGATGCAAGAGCAACAATGTTACTATATAAATCGGATAAAACTGAATTTGAAAAGTTGCATAGAGCTAAATTTAAAAAATAACTGATAGCAGTATATAAATTATAAGCAAAGTAAGCATTTTAAACATATAAAACATATAAAACAGGCACAAATCAAAATATAACAATATTTCTATTCAATTTACTTCCCATATATTAGTATATACAAGTATATTTATCAACAACGGCGCTGGCTAACTAAGTAGTTGAAGAATCTTAAGTGAAGATAATTCTGGAGATCGCTCTAATGACAATTTTCCTTCTTTCATATGCTATATCAGGATTTAGATCATTCAAATTATTACCATCCCTGAATAATGGCGCATTTTGTAACTGTGTGACAATTTTCAAACCTTTTGAATGTATTTCGTTAATTGCTCTTTCTAAATATTCATCAATTTGATCATATTCTTCATACTTAACAGCGTCGTTACATATAGCAATCATAATTGGTACAACTTCAGAAATGTTATCCAAAGCTAGTAAACTTTTCACTTTTGGTTCGACATTACCGTATATCCTGAAAACACTGATTGGATTTTTAAACATCAAGTATTTCAATATTAAAATATATTTCA
Organism: Grigorovia humatica; assembly: GCA_030462875.1. NCBI lineage: Eukaryota > Fungi > Ascomycota > Saccharomycetes > Saccharomycetales > Saccharomycetaceae > Grigorovia > Grigorovia humatica. The sequence continues at coordinate 120,272 of JAMSGM010000013.1, read as the reverse complement.
TTCTTATGCTTGGGTTTAATGAGTCATTATTGAATAATACACTACCTTGATATAATGATAATTGCGCATCGAAAATATCAGACGATAACCATTCTAATGTTACCAATGGAAGTTCACAATTATCATCTAAAGCAATAATTTCACCCTCAAAACGAACTTCATTTAAAATACCTTTAAATTCTTCTTTACTAGCTAATAAAAACAGTATGAAAAAATAACATTTAAAACTAGTTAACGTACCATACATAACCTCTTCCATATAAGAATTAATGAACAAAGTCTTCAGGCAATTTATAACCACACTTCTAATCGAAGGAACTGAATAACCTGCAACTAAATACGATACAATAATATGTGGGAAATTTTCTTTATTCCATACAATATCATATTTCTTGTCTAATCCTTCGTAAATATCTTCGATAAAGGATCTAGAATTCAATAATATTGCAACAGCATCAACATGCTGTTTTTTATTTCTCAAAGTCTTAATATAAATTCTACCTAGTGCTTTGGTCAGTAAAATTAACGCACCTTCATAAACAGCAGTATTGAATGAATCTAACAAACTGAATGACAACCAAAGTAGCTGTTTTACCAAATATGATTTAGGTGATAAACCTTCAACCATAGTACTGTATGAAAAACATTGACTCACTAATTGGAATGTATTCTCTTCACTTAGTACAGGTAATGTTACAATTTTCATAGTATCAGAAAGCAAATTCTTACACATAGATTCTGATGCTGATGTCTTACCCAATATACCTAAAATCATGGTTGCTCTTGCAGTTAGGAATGAGGAGTTATTAAAGACAACATTTGCTAAATATTTGATATATTTAGTTAGCCATTCTCCACTTTCAGAGTCTGAAACATTATCTATTAAAATTAAAATATTTTCCACAAAAATTTCCAATACAGCAAATTTACTTGCAAAGGAGGAAGTGTTTAATGCAAGAATGATTTTGCCCTTATGTTGACTGAAACCAGAAATAAATTTCATTTTCTGCTTGCAAAAAATTTCTGTAACTTTGTACAACTGATTCCTATTTTTCTCAGATAAGTTTTCCATTGCTAGTAAAGAGGAGCATATATTCATCAAAAGCTCGTGTAATGATATTCTGATATCCATTGGACCTACATCAATAAGTAAAGAAACAATGTAAAGCAACTCTGGTAAATATAATGAACAAAGGAATGGATTTTCAAAGAAAACATAATGGCAAACACTGACCAAAATTTTTAACTCTGTCCAACTTTGAGTTGAAATTTCCAACTTTAGTGATGGCAAAAAAGAACCAATAATCTTGAAAAGACGTTTGATTAAGTCACCTGCTAACTCAACAGTTGCTGAATTACAAATAATTGAAGAGATATCCTCCCAACTTCTATCTTCAGAATCTCTTTCTAATGCATAACTCATCACCTCAGAAACAATGAAATTAGTTAACCTACCATCAGCTCCAATATGGGACCAAATCTCAGATAGATACAGATTTGTGAATTCCGAATCTCTTAATGACAGTTTGATTAAATCTTGAAATATCTTTGATATATTTTCAGCACCATTTTCTTTGTCACTCAAATAAACATGCTCATACAAATTATCAATAAAATAGGTTAACGATTGTATTGTTTGTGGAATGACATGCTTCGGGACAATTCCTTTGCGAATACCCTGTAAGAAGTGAATCCATATGTCTAACGTAAGTTCTGGCTTATGCTTAGCTAACCTCTCAATAATTTTCATAGAAACTTTTGGTAAATTTTTAGGAACAAACACTTCGGGAACTCTATGTACTTTAGAGCCGTAACCAAAATTAAATGTTATGTTAGCTTCGGCCGCAAGGTTATAAGCAATATTTTTAATCTCCGCATCTTCATGGAAAAATGAAACGAAGATTACAAGCACTAAATGAGCAACGGTTGTGGTAGATTGAGTAACACTTTCTGCCCTAACTTTTTCAACAGCGTCTTCGTCAATTGAACTATCAAAATATTCAGTTTCTTCTTTACTCTTGATATTATGGAAAATTTTAACAATTTCAAGATTTTTCATGCTGTAGAAGATCAAATTCTCACCATTAAGCATTGAAATCGTAAATTCGCCTTTAGTACAATGATAATTTGACACTGAGACACCCGATATCAAAAAGTTGTCATAAATCTCATTAATTCCTATTGAAACAGTTTTATTTATTTGCTTAATTTCCTTCGTTTTCAAATCCTGTTTAAGAACCTGGAAATACTTGTTCCCTATTTTCAGCGAAACAGGTACGAACGATTTGGTGTTTTCCTCATACATTTTCAGTTCATTCAATGAGATTCTTACATCTTCTAAAACGTTTAGACCTTCACCAGTTAAATGCAACTTTCTTACAAGCTCGCCATCATTATTGGTATTAATAAAAAGAATAGGTACATTATCTTGAATGTATACATTTTCATGTTCAAAAAATGAATCCCATTGTTCCATAAAATTTTCATTGACATTCAGAAGGTATGTCGTAATGCAGCGTTTTGTTGCAAGATCAGGTAAAATATTATTTAGTATAGTAATAAGCTTCCTAATGTCATATACAGAACTGTTAAATTGCGTACAGTCAAAAACCAAGTAATGCTTTGAGCTCCACAATCTTGCATATATTTTGATGAATTTGAAAACAACAAGCTCCAAATCAATGCCTTCCTCCATATCACCTCCAATAAACAAGGATATAATTGGAATACCGTCATCAGTCAGTTTTGAATGAACTAACTTTGTTTTATCGACTTTGTGACTATTTTTTCTGAATGTTTGTCTTGTAACAAATTCATACAATTGAGGATACTTTTCACTATTATTCAAAATGAATTCCGGAATTTCTGATGTACTTTCCATTTCAGGCTCACCTAGCTTACCAAATAGTTTGTCAAGTAACAGAAACGTTTTCTTGAAAAAGACATAATTGTTTGTATTATGTAAGTCATTGTAGGCGCGCTCACGAATCTCCATTTCTTTGCTGATCATGAAGTGATGTAAGAAACTAAATTCAAATTTTTTTGCAACACCGTCTTTTCTGACTGATATCAATGGTATTCTGTCCGTTCTACAGACCTCTTCCAAAAAGTTAAATATTTTAGTGCTGCATCTCGCTAGACTTTCTGTCTGTGACCTAAAAGACGGCCATTTGATCATGTTATCACCACCATTAGCAATGTTTTGTATAGCCTTAGCAAGACTAACCAAGGGCCTTCTCGACCGGGCCGTGGTGATAATTACAATATTTTCAGCCTCCGGATTAACCAAAGCAGGACAAATCAATCTTAAAAAAACGAAAGAGCCAACAGCTCTGTAAGGATAATCAGGAAACTTTACTTTAACTTCTTTGTAAATGCTTTGGCAAATATAGAAAAACTCTTGTGGAAAGAAGTCAACTGAATCACAAACAGCATCAATAATTTCGTTCATGTAATTAACAAATAAAGAAACTTGCCTTTCTCCATCAGGATCACCAGGATCTACTTTTTCAATATCAAAGGTAGCTCTGTTGTCTAAAAATTTTTGTAAGACAGGCCTTAGCACTCTAATCAAATACTCAGAGCCTTTATATTTCGACAATAAAGAAAGAGCTCTTGTCGCACAACTATTTCTACGAAGAATATCCATCGGTCTATTTGACTTTCGGATCTCATCCACAATTAACTGTGAAACGATAATATGTGCAGCGTTTCTTGTATCCAAACCATTGACAACAACTGTTGCATATGCATCAAGATCTTTGGCAGTGCACGTATCAGAAACAATATAGGTTATTTCCGGATTTTCAATAGCAAAAAGTAATAACTCGTCCATAGCTTCTAACCTTTCATCTTCAATTTTAGATCGTTGAACCTGCATTGCTGACAGAATCTTAACGAAAAGCTTCAAGAATGCAGTTCTAATGTTTTTATTCTCAGAATAGCCCATGGGAATAATGAATTGGGTGCTTACCTCGATATTTGATTTTGAAAGGTTTGTTAAAGCTGTAATAACATGTTCATTCAACATAACCATCTTATGTTTTATTGAAATTGGATATATATCATTATCCATAGTTTTCTCTAAACCTTTGAGTAAAGTATTAAAATAGTTACCGAATGAAACCAGTTTAGTTCTTTTAAGTTCATTTTTTGAGGCAGTTGTGGCAATCTCCAGAATCAGTCTTTTTGTCAAATAAGCTATAGCTCTGGAGGATTCGACCGCAGCATCAATACACATAAAATCTAAATCCCTTTTTGCTGAATCTACTTCTTTATGAGGTTTAAGCAAATTCTCTAGATCATAATCTCTGCTAATTGCTATTCTAAACCACTTAATAATGTACTTGAGCCACAAATTTTTGATAACAGACTGATTTCTGATCCCAAGTGACTTTTCACAATGTTCCATAGCTTTGAACAATTTTGACATTAGAATTACCATCCTATAATATTGTGTGCTATCTTGAGACAGTTTTGTAATTAGTGTCAATAAATTTTCAATAACCCATTTCAGTGAGATGGAAAATATGATAATCACGTCTTCTTCATCCTCTCGCTTCATTATATTCTTAATAACAAGGACGATTTGTTCAAGTAAAACATAATTTAGTCCACTTTCTAATTCTTCTAAAGCTAAGCTAGAAAGCTCATGCAGACGGTCTAAAATGTGATCACACAGTATTCTCAAACATAAAATGTGCAATTCAGACCCTAGAATCTCTTTAGAACTTTCACGAATAATTAAATTGGGATGGTTCAGGTATTGACAATGTTTGTAAATGAAATAACTACATTCTTTTCTCAAATATTCTATTTCCTCCTTGTTCTCTATTTCAAACTCAGACGGTTGTTCTAAATAGTCTCTATACAAAGTACCGCTTACACTTGCAATAATACCGGATATATTCCTGGCTTCCAAACGCTCTTCTTCAAGTAATTTTCGTCCTAGTCTAGAGTACAGTTTCCATTTCTTGAATAATAGAAACATCCCATCTATCAATACTATATCAATGCTCCTGGTGTGTTTCAGCAACAATTTCCTTATACGTTTTTGAAACCCGAGCACTGTGTTGTTAGCAAGCATAGAATTGTGCTTAACAATTTCTTTTTGAAATTGTTCATTACCAAGTAATTTAGGATCTACGTCACCACAATATTCTGTGTAAAAAGCAAAAAATGTATTTAGCTCTTCATATATGCCCTCAATTTGTCTATGAATTGCTGCATTATTGGCGGATAAGGACATGAATAAGCATCTGTATACGCTCCCAACCAAAAGGGGAAATTTTGCTTTAGTGATGGCCACGATGTCATCAATTTCTTTCGTTCCTTTGGCAAGGCAAATAAAATGAGAGCTGATGTGCAAATACTTTTTAATAAGTGAAAGGAGAATTAATTTTTGGGAAGTATTTAATTCTAGGTCAAATATACCAAAAGAGAATAAGCAAATTACCCTGATAGATAACAAAACATACCCAGGAAACATTGAAGTCATTTTATTAACGTTCTGTTCATCAAAGTGACTGAGAAGCAAGTTGATGAAGTTTTGGGAGGTTCTTTGCATATGGGAATCTGGTAATGTTAATCCGACAAAAACTGATTTAATAATTCCTTGAAATTCTTCATCAACCCAAGCAAGACTATTGTCAGGCTTACAATAAACAAAAAAACTTCTGTCATTTTCGAAGATATTGAATATATTTAAGATAATCTTTTTAGCATAAATTCTATCATCAATATCCTTCAAAAAAGTATTTTCTTGAGAAATTGGAGTATTTTTAAACTCTGAATTATCTTCACTTCTGTTTTTATTCATAGGAATATCAATTTTTGAACTTTTTGCGGAGGGTGAGCCAGCTCGTAAGATGTTGGAGGTTAGAGATTCATCCCTTTCTGGAGTGTTCAATAAAGACACACGGTTCAAAGTGGAAGATGTTGGACGTGGAGCAACCACATGTAGGTCATCGGATAAATACTTGTTATAACTATTGGCAGACTTAGTTCTATTCATTGGAGTCGAACTTATTGGTGTGGTGGATGCAGAAACTGACGAGGAATCGTTATCATTTGCAGAATATTTTTTGCCGAAGACGGGAGAATAGCTTGGTTGATATGGGCAACCTGAGGGGGTATGTGGGCTAGAAACATCCCAGTGATACTGATCTTGAAAATTGTACATAGGCTCGTTAGTTTTTGAAAGAAAAGTCTTTTCGAAGGATATTAATCTTTCTGCATACATTGAGTAATCATTAATCAAAAGTTCAGAAATTGAATACAGTAGATGTTTCAAAAACTTTACGATCTGTTTGGAAATGTTTTGTTTAACTTCTTCGGAAAGGGGAAGCCTATAGAAAATTTTCAAACTCTCAGTGTAAAGATTTAATTTCTTCAAACCTGTTACAAGATCTAATTTATTCAAGTGTAATTGACTGATGAAAAAATTGGGTTCGAATTGTAAAACAGCAGCAAAATATTTAATTCCAAATTGACTATGGTTCCATAAATTTGTTTTTAGATACGAATGCAATGCTTTGTTAACAGTTACGGATGAATTCCAACCTTCACCAACGCTTAAGTTGACACCTAAAAAGGGTATGAATCTTTTTGCAAATATGATTGATTGATTTGAATTTTCTATGGAAGAAATAGAAGAAGTTAAACTAAAAAAAATAATAATCATTCTTAGGGATGCTAAAACGGCACTTTCACTAGTGGAAATAGAACCATTCAAATTGTTGATTAATAAATTGAAAAATTTGTTGCCTTTTTTCCTAGTTGAAGGCATAAACGAGAGTTTCTTAAATTTATCTGTCAATTTATGTTTTCCTGAATGTTTTTCTGTAAAGACAGCTTTAGCATGCATTTCATGTTTTTTTCCTTTAGTGAAATAATGTTCTTCAGATTCAATAAGTTCAATATCAATTAAGTCTTTATAGTTTTGGGCATTCAAATCTTTGTGTAAGTCAGTATCGAATAAGCTCAGAATGACTAAAAATCTTAATGGTGAGGTATAAGTTAATGGTTCAGCGTCTGTGAAATGACTATACAACGCAAGAATACCATCTAAATGTGCAATATCTTGAGGTGACGCCTTCTTGTGAATATTAATATGTAAATCTTTCAATTTGACCAAAACGTCAGTAGTTTCATTATCATGGTCACTTTCTTTCGAACTGTTTTTGTCATTTTCCTTATTTGCATTCAATCTTGCTAAAAGATACATGGAATAAATATCATTATTTGCCATGGCACTATCACTAGTGACATTTCTATTTTCAACGAATTGTTCTAATTGTGGTAAACTTGATTGTAAGCCCGAATCACTTCTATACATATGATGTGAAGATTCAGAGTTTGATGATTCCAATGAAATGTTTGTGGAGCTATCATTAGTAAATGATTGGCTTACTGAATTTCTTCCCAGTATACTGGACGCAATAGCTGAAGAACTTTCAAAAAATCTTGTTTTGGAGTTATTATTAGTTGAATTAATTAAATTTGTTGAACTTATTTGAAACATCGATGCAGTATCAGTGAATACAGTATTTTGATTAGTGCTTAGTAAATTGGTAACATTGAATTTGTTATAAATCTCATCGAAAAAGGTTTGAATGAATTGGTTAATTGATTTATAACTTTTAGCTTGATTATCCATGTCTTTATTATAGTCATTTAATTCCTTGAAAAATTGAATATATTCCTTTGGACGTGCTATTATCCAAAAAATGAAACATTTTGAACCATAGAAAAGTAATAAATTTTGATAAATTGGCTTAGTGAGGGAGTTCAACAAGAATCTTACCATTCTTAAATATCTTAATAAAATTGATTTTACCAAAAAGATTTGACTTAATAATTCTAAGTTGCATATGATTTTATTATAGTCATTTGTAACTTTGCCAGTTAAGAATGGTTCAGTTATCTTCTTATGGATAAATTTGAAAAATACATTTGGATTTGATGCAGCTATGAATCTATGAATATTTGCAATTGAAGAATCCATTAATTTTGCGTAGCTCAAAATAGATTTCCTTTTCTTGAAAAAGTTTTGGTAATTAGGTAAAATATTTTCGAATGGTACGAAACTTTCATTGTTTGTCGAATAACTGCAAAGGTTCGATAAGATTTTCAAAGTTCTGGTGTTAAATTTCATTCTTGTACATGTTTCTAAAACTCGATAAGCTAGGTCATCGCTTAAAAGTTCTGGTTGTTTCTTGATAGAAATCTTTTTCAATGTATTTGCAGCGCCACTATCCGAAGATATGTTATAATCTTTATCGAATTGATTTTTTTCACAAAGAACGTCGATATAAGCCCAATAGTAGTCCATTGAGTTACTTAAAACTCGAAGTAAAACCAAGATAGATTGAATAGCATCATCTGAAATCTTATCAGATATGATTGTTTCACCATTTAAAATTTTATCAATAAGATTTAAATTTTGTTCAGTGACAATATTTAGATCGCGAGAGACCGCAATACTAACTAAAATTGATCTAAACGATAGAAAAAAATGATTTTGTTCAACATCTTCGTAGGTCTTATAAGATGACTCAATTGGTAAAAGGTGAATCAATCTTTCGTTGAACAAAAAATGTACTAAAGACTGAATCATGTTATGAAGTTTTTGATTAAATATGCAATGTTGTAAAATGGTACTACTTTATTAAATGTTGTTATATTTGTTGGTCTGAGTATGTTGTGAAATGAATATTTCAAGATTGAATTAAAAAAAAATTGTAAATTAAATGCTCTAGTTTCTATAAAATGACAAAATATTTTTTCTTTGGCTCGATATAAATAGCTATTGGTTGTAACAGAAACCAAAAAGGGTATTTCTGTTGTGATGATAAAAAAGAGTAAACTAGTCTTGAGCTTATTATCGACTTGTTGGGTCTTTCTTTCTTTGCTAATCTTGCAAGCAGCGGCAAGAAGAAGTGTATGCTAAAGTGGGAGTATATGCTAAAGAGTATACACAATATGACAGAGTGTCAAAAGGCAGTGTATGAGTGAAAAGTTGAGCGTTGGAAACGATGTTGGTGGTATGTAAAGTGGTGATTAATTACTTACAACAATATGCAGAGACTAATCTTCCAAGATTCAAGATCTGAAAAAGAAACGACGGACGGAAGGGGAAGAATTTTTCAAATGCGAGAAAACATTTGAGTGTTACAGAGCGAAAAAAAACAGAAAAACTCTGATAGTCTGATAGCGTAAGCAGCCGCTGCGGGGGTTTCTGTGCCCGCGGCAGAACGGCTCAGCTGCCATCACAGCGTCGTCATGTGTGCCGCCGGCTGTGTGTTTGTTTTTCACACCGCACAGAAACAGCCGTGGGAGCCGCGCAGCAAAAGGAACACAAAACACAACAAAGGCCAGTTGAAAACGGAAAAAGGAAGAGTGGAGGAATAATGGTTGAGAAACTTTAAAGTGAAGGTCAGTTAAGTAAAGTCAAGTCGAGTATAGTCAAGCAAATTAAAAGAGGCGAAGCTGCAAAACAAGATTATCTAATGATCAGGAACGAGAGAATAATCTTCAAAGGTCAGTTCAGTAGAGCTCGAAATGATATCATCATTGACAATATACTCGACACTTTGCACGGGATTGAATTCAAAAATCTGCCTGTCTTCACTGGCAACATTGTTCGACTTGAATCCCTGCATCAGTTTCTGACCTTCGTTATTAGTTATATACACAGTAATTACCGTACTGATATCTGTTGAGGAATGTTTTTGAAATCTGATAAATGTCTTATAAGAATGTGCATTTATGCCATGCGTTATTTCAAACTTAAAACAGTTATCAGCTTCCAAATTTTTTTCGCAGTGATGTTGTTTTTCATTTCCATTGAACTGCGTCTCCACATATAAGGATAGATCGTTAGGTAAACGTACATCTGATTCATTCATTAACCTAAAGTAAACGTTGAAATCTTTTTTGTAGATTTCTAAGTTCAAGTTTTCCATCCAACCATTGAGGATTGTACTCTCATTGGACAACATTTGTTCGAATCCTTCTGTTGCCTCATCGGCATGACTACCATCAACATTCTTTTCTGATTCTGTATTCGAAAAATTGCCATTTTTGAAAAAATTTTGTGAGTCGCTTAAAGTTTGTAACACTTGTTCCAATTTTTTTTCATCATTGTCATACATTCTTAACCATTCTTCGTGTTTTTTGACAGTGTTATATAAATAAGTTAAACTCTTTTCATCGTTCATGTTCTGGTAATAGTTGAATAAAGTTTGATCGTTCATTGGTATATCAATCTTAATCAAATCTTCTTCAGTGGCTTCATTCCCTTTATATTTTTCATTCAAAATTTTATTTTCTATCTGCAATTGCCCGTTTCTTTCCTTCAGTTTTTGATTTTCTTTAATTAGCTCATCATTTTTTAATTCTTGCTTACTTAGCTTATCTTGCTGTCCTTTCATAAATACCTGTAGTTTATCCAGGCTATCAATTATCATGTGAACTTGGCTCTTCACAAAACCTTGCATTTTGAGATTCCCTGACATAACTTCAAGTTTATTAGTGTTCAGTTTTTCACGTTTTTCTTGCCCATACAAATAATTGGTTCGTTCACGTACCATTAATTTCAATACCTGTACTCTATTTGTAAATGATCCCTCGTCACTTGTATTAAAGTTTCTTAGAAGCTCCTGGAAAATTTGGTAAAGTGGTTTATATTCAAAGAATGGATACCAACAAGCCCTAATGTCTAAGCAACTAATACGATCTATTGATCCATACAAGGACAAAGAAATTATATCTAGTATGTTTTGTAAGATATTTGTAGAATTGCAATCCACTTCAAAAAGTTTGCCATTGAATTTAATAAGCAACTTAGAGTCTTGAAATCTAGTCATTGCAGTAGATTCAAGTGAGGTGCATTTTATCAGCAAGTCATCCATATCAAATAAAATCGCATCTAACAGCTTGGCAATTGTAAGAGTGGATAAGTGTTTCTTTAATAACACGATTTTTCTTTGATCAACAGAATTATTTGAGATGCTAATTACATAAGAGCTTTGTTTCTCGCAGCGTCTGTTAAGTCGTTCTACACATTCCAGTAAATTCTGTTGGTAAAGAATATCTTTGCTTGCAATGAATTCAAATGGTTCCCCAATTTCATCTTGAAAGATAACTTTTCCTGGCATTGCTGGTTCAGTTATGTTTGGTCAGTTATTGTTCAAAATTGTTCAAGGGTGTGATTTTTCATTATCAATTAATGGAAAAAAATTGCTATAAAGGAAATGATTTACGGTTCTTTTGCTAAATCAGCCAATTTTAATGTACGCTATTATGTATCCGTGCGCTACATAGTAGTCAGGGTGTGCTACATTATTCGTGATTGCCACTAGTGCGTATGAGGTTTGGAAAGAGGCATTTTCAGGAAGTCGAGCACTATGCGTGTTTATCTGACATATTTACATCTTTCAGGAGCTCCTAGTTCACGCCCTCATATAGCTACTTCCTGATATTGTCAATTCTTTTTGTCATAGGCCCTCCTTTAATACGTATATGCAATAGCGCCCATACGCGTTGAAAGTTCAACGCCAAACATCCATCAGTAAAAACAGCAGAAGTTTCTACTCATCCAGTGGCAAAAACTGTTGTTTCAAGACTTAAAAATAGTTTACTTGAGAGCGATAATCACGAACTCGCCATCCAGAGTTTCTATCACCCATCTTTGCCAAAAGTTTCTTTTCTGATTTAAATATATGCTCGAGCTCAGTTCGCTCGTAAAAAATATGTTTCTTAATGTCATAACAAAATATTGGTAAAACTTTACTTAAGTTTTCAGATAACTATATGTAACTAATTAATATATCGTTGCATATTTTTAGTCATCTGCATATATGCACTTTTTCTTGAAATACATTCTTATCAACAACTTTATTTTTTATTAACGTAGGAAGTAAATTATATACATATATTTTTAGCGAATTTTTTTTTTTTTGGTGATGACATACAAAAATATCTCTGATACTACTTGAACCATCACCATTGTAATTAAAGTACAACAAGTATTAAATACTATTACAAATTAAAGAGAATGATATCAAAGTTTACTATTATTTCATAGAGATTTTATAATTTTTAATATTCTTAAGTGTTCTTATTAATATTATCTTTTAGTCTTTCTTTCATAATCTGGTGGATTAAATGTAAAAGTGGGCTTACCCTTATCATTGAATTCAGTGAAATCATCCCTAACATCAACACCAATAGCTTTAGCTTCACGTATTTGTTGTTGAGAGACGCCCATTGGGTCTCTACAAATCCAAATAATAGGTTCTTTTTCACGAACACATGGATTAGTATAAGCAGCATCCAAATAACTATCATCATATTCAATAGTAGTATTGAACACATGTGGTAATCTATTTCTAATCAATGCAAATGAGTACGCTTTTGTTGGTTGGAAAAAGTTCAAGAATCTTCTTTTAAATGTTTGAGTACTTAAAACATTTGGTGGGAAGGCATTACTTTCATTTAACATAGCTTCTGGATCTCTATAGACTTTACCAACGTCTTCATTAGTTACGACACCTGTTGGTGGATTGGTTAATCCAACATGAGTTTCTCCATTTGAGTTATTGTTCTCATTCAAGTTTTCAATATCTTTATAAGTGTATTTTCTGAAATTTTCATTGTCCGAGACAAATGTGGCTCCTGTAACATTACTTGGCTGTCTTTCATGTTCTTTTTCCTTCATACCGTTATCGCTAGAACCTGCATTTTCAGATTCACTTTTTTCATCACCGGAATATTCATTCAATTTAGAATCACGGGATGGTAACAAATTAGCATGTTTTAATTCCCATTTGGTAGCATCTCTTATGATACCACCTGTTAAATTTTCCTTATATCTCACTTTTTGATCTTTCACCAATTGATTAATTTCTGATCTACCTAAATCATTAATTGGATACAGTGAAGGATCAAGCTCACCTTTGGCAATTTTTAGGACGCTAATTGGGACACAGTCAATTAAGGGTAAGAACCACCATTTATAAAATGAATGAATCAAAGCTGTAACAACTAATGCAAAAACTTCTAAGACTAAAGGACCCCATGCTTTCGACATAATGAATAAACCTACTAAACAAACTTGACATAAATAGATAGGTACCATTGCTTGAAATAATGCATGTGGATAGTTTTTACCTCTTAAATCATTTGGTGAGAAACCTACGACATAATTTGTATTATACAAATATGCAATGTAGATAAATATTAAGGCAAAAGTGGAGAAAACTAGAATGATGGGTGAAATGATAATATAGGAAATAAAAATACAAACTAAAATTTGGGCAGTAGGATAAATTAATGAATAATCTAAAGTATTCAAAGTATTATATCTTGTCCATTTTTGTCTTGGAGTGGAATCTAAGAATGAAAATGCATTGAAAATTAAAAAGTTTGCAATTTGTAATAGTAAACCTGTTGGTTGTGAAAGACCTTGTAATAAGAAATAAGTAATATAGAAATTTGATGCCTTTGGTAAATTACTTGCCAGTAAAGTCATTGCATTTGATGGGTTATCAATAATCGCTTCTACAGTAGCAGAAGCAGAAGAGGTTAATGTAGTAACTAAGAAAACTTGAATGACTTGGAAAGCGTAAAACCAAGTTTGCGTAAAGACACTATTTTCTTCATTAGTTAAAGTACCTGAAATTCTACCAGCTAGTTTGATAATTGGTGGGACAAGAGACATCAAGATGGCTAATGCAATGGTAGGTAGTAAACCGGTAATGATACCTAAAAGGAATGTTGGCATGTTGTTGATGAAGTGTAAGAATGGAACTTTTGTAGTTAAGAAGTTAACATTTGTAATAACACCTACCACAGCAGTTGGAATAGCCCAAAATATAATCATTGCCGTTAAGAAAGTGTTAGCTAAAATATATTTAACGTATCTTTCCTTTCTAGATAAATTGATATTGGACCAATTTATATCTTCTGGTGTTACACCAATAAATTTTTTACCAAAATTGAAGAAACCTAATACTTCAGTTGCACATTGGTAACAAGTTTGTGCGTCAATTTGATTTTCGAATTCTAAGAAAGCGGAAGTTAATCTTTTATTATATTCCCAATCTACTTGTAAACCGTTAATTTTTTCATTTAACTCGACAATCTGATGTGATGTATAATCGATTGTATTGACTTTTTCTCTATTGAAGAATTTTTTCATTGGTGGTAAATACCATTTACCTGTTCTATGTTTTGGTCTCTTCTTTAATGGGACATAAGTTTCCAAATCGTCAACTGGTTTTGTACCATTATTGTATAACTTGTCCAATTTTTTCTTTGATTTATTATGTTGCATTTTAAAAGATTTCTTTATAACCGAATTCAAAGCAGATTCTAATTTATTTTTATTATCTGCTCTCTTTTCACATAATTCAGTAAGTTCCTTTAAATCATGAGCAAAGATGACCTTGGTTACTTTTGGGAAAATTTTTTCTAATTCACCTTCAATTGCTAAGTTATCATTTAATTCTGTTAAAACCACTGTTCTGGAAGATAGTAACCCATCATATAAGGGTGTGGATTGCAAAGCGTGTCTAAAGACGATATAATGGTATAATTCTTTATACATTATGAATAAAAAAATAGCATAGACACACCATGATAAGAAAACATGAGCATATAATCTATTTTTATTTTTAACGTTGGAATACGATAAAATTTCAAAACCTTTCAAATTGAAACCATTTGTAGCGTTAACTGGTAATAAAATGGGGAATAAAATGATGATACCAATAGCTGAAAATGTTACGAAAATACCCAAATAACGTAAATAAAAGTAACCGTCTACACCTGCATGTTGTACAAGGAAGGAATGTGGTTTTGTCAATAAGTACGGTAACCAACTGAAGTAACCCTTTGGAGGTTCTTTTATTTTCTCTTCTTCTGATACGGTTTGTAAATCATTCAGAGTTCTTGGTTGGTAAACTCTTTTAAACCTTGTTCTTAAAATGGTGAAAGCCGCAAAAAAGCAAACAGCAACGATTAAGTTGATTACAAATGTGGATACAAAAGCACTTGTGGAACTAGAAACATCGGCAGACATGCTAGAAGATGTATAATTTGATGTATTAACGCCAAAAATATCAAACCCCAGGTCAAATTTTAAACCTGGTGTGTTTAAATAATCGGTATCCCTAAATTGTTCCATTCTAAAGTACAGTCAAAACTCAAAGGTCAAAAAACGAATTAAATTAAAGAGAACAACGGCTGGGGAAAAGGCGACGTTGTTTATTTACCCTCCTCTGTGGGTTCTACCTTCGTGGGACCTGTTTTCGATGACCTCTGCCTATTGTCCTTGCGGTGGAGCGGTGATGTAATGCAGTGGCGCCGCGTCTAGTGATGGCACCTGATGTCAATAACGTAATGTGCCACAAAAAAACCGATGTGAAAAGGAATGCGTTTGTGTTTTTCGGTATGATCGAAAAAGGGGAACAAAAGCAGGCAAGAAAACCGAGCAGATAAACGTTAAGGAAAATGATACAGACACGCTTTAAGCGTTGCTTTTTTAAATACCTCTTTGATATCTTCTTGCATTTCTTTTATATTTGTTTATTTTTTTCTATGCTTTTTTTTTTCCATGCGCGTAAATGAAACGGGGTTGTCGATTTTAATTGACGTTTCCTCCGATCATTTCAGCCTCTTCCATAACTGGAAGTCTGCCTCCTGGATGTGTGGGTGTGCAAGCGCGGCGCTGGCGCGGTCCCCGTGCGTTTCACGTGACCGTGTGCTGTCCACGTGCGCTCCGATTTCTCGGTTTTCGTTCTTCAACAATTCATCGCAAATTGCCTTTGCCCTGAATTGAGCAATTTCTTCTAGCTGTTCCGTCATGTGAACAATTTTCATATGTACCACTTCCATAGCCGTATTGACAAACTTGTCACTGTAGTTTAAATTTGTCTCTTTAAGAACTTTGTCAATGTCTACCCATAGTTTAATTTTGTCCTCGTTGACAGAATCCATCTTGACAGTTTCCAGTTTCCCACACTGACAATCTCGTCGTTCTGTTTTCAAAGATATTTTTCTGCCTTTTTATTTTTCGTCTCAAACGGAGAAATAATGCTTCCATCCCTGTGGTAGAAAGCAAAAAACAAAAAAACGAAAAAAATAAAAAGACAAAAAACTAAATAACTTATATACACTAATTACTACTAAATCTTATCTTGGCCCAACAAGTAATCCACTAATTTAAATTATACATTCATATCCGCAGTGAATTGAACTCAATTCAATTTTTCATACCCAATTTTTTTTCAAGTCTATTCTTTACTACTTCATTTTACTACTTTGCACCTTTTTTTTTTTTCTTCTTCTTATTATTATTATTTTATTTACGCTTCCATCTTTCTTCTTTTATACCCTAAATAATGTCACTTTCATTAAGCTATGGTCTAATTGACTCATACCACAACAATACTAATAGCGATAAATCAACAATTAATCATATTTTACCAATTACGAAAATTTTACTTACAGAAAGTGATTTTGTTCTGACAATAAGTAGAGATGGCTCAGTGGTACTACATGATACTTTAATTCCTTCCAAAAACGTTAAATTACAACTACATTCCGATTGGTGCTCTGATATCATACAATTAGCTCCCTACAACTTTATTACAGTGTCTCATGACCTTTCTATCATCTGGTTAAACGTTTATAAGAAATTTGAACTAGCCGATAATGACTATACTTGGTCTTGTAATATGAAAATACTAGGTCATCATAAAGATTATGTGAAAAAATGTATCTTGATAGAAAATAATACTAATCTTAATGACAGAAACGCAAATAATTATTGGAATACTTTGGAACCAAACTATTTCGCTACGATTGGACTTGATTCATGTTTGAAAATATGGGAATTTAATATACCAGCACAGTTTAATGATAATAATGATATCGGTTGTACACCAACAATTGATTGCAAACTGATACATGATTTCAATTTACAAGATGATTTATCTCTACCAACTTCGCCTTTAGCAAATACTATTGGTTCAATTTATACCATAACAAGTGTCAACAAGAGACAACAAAACCTAAATAATTACAATTTTGATTTGATTTTAGGTGACTGTAACGGTAATTTGATTTTTTACTCATTAATAGAAAATAAATGTATTGACGTTTGGTGGGGTGTTCATTCAACAAATTTAAAATTAATACATCTCATAAATGATGCTCGCTGGTTAATCACTGCTTGCTCAGATAATTTAATTAAGTTATGGGATCTATCTAGGGGGAAACTCTTATACCATTTACTTTGGAATTGTCCCATTTGGTCACTAGAACTATTTAAAGATAATCAATTCATAATGGCTGACTCAAATGGTTGTTTCAATAAAATCTCTATCACAAATGATACTAACAATAATATCAAATTTCAAACTGATCTAATATTAAGACTTATCGATTTTTATCCACCTGATAACTTTAATAACAAACATTTAGGTATACTTGATTTTAAACTTATCGATAATAATAATGAAATTTATTTTGCACTTTGTTCTGATTCAAATTTGAATAAATTTAATATGACAACTAAAAAATTAACTATTGAACAAGGTGGTATTGCATTAACTAGATCATCTTTACTAGCAAATAGAAGGCATGTTATTACTGAAAACACCATAGGCCAGATTCAAAGATGGGATATCGTTTCATGTGAATTACTAGACACTTTCAACAAGGAAGATGGTAGTTTCGAGGATTTAGTATTGACTTTCACTTCTAAAGAGATTTTATCCCATTGGTGTACAGTATCGATTAAAGCAGGTGTTCTTTTCGTTAAGATCAATCCTAAATTTTCTAATACGGAAGTTTATGGGTCTGCTTTGGATTCTTATAAATTTATCAATGACGATATCATATTAAATAAAGATGTTCGTTACAATTTGGGTAAAATTGTAGTCAACTCACTTTTTTACGATTTGATAAATTATGAATTTAAGAAAGATTTGAAATTTAGAAATAAATTAAGCGATTTAAAAAAGGGCAAGAACGGTATTATTTCACCACAGGATAATAAAACTGATCAAATTAGACAAAAATCATTACCGCTGAGTACTGTACCAAATAATCAATATTTTTCAACGGCAAAATCTATTGATAGTGATTCAGATTTTTTAAAATCAACTTCGCCATTTTATCAAACTGCTAATGCATCATTAGATGATACTCAATCAGGTTTATCACGTCTATCACGTTCCACTGAAAACTTACAGTTGAACGATACTGAAGAGTTTAAAGACTTAAATAATTCTAATTTAAGAAATGCCTTAAACAGCAATAACACAAGCACAAGAGCTGCAAGTTCTGGTTCACTGTTTTCAAGAAAATTTAAATCATTTAGAAGCAGTAAAACTGCTCCAGCAAATAGTACAATGAATAATACAACTACTAATGAAACAAATAGACCGCATACTACAAATCCCTTTATAAACAACATCAACGACTCAAAATATGATGAATTACATAATGCATTACATTTGATTTCGAGAGATGGTGTTAGTTTCAATAATCAAGTCTTGAAAAATAGTTCAACACCTTTATCAAAGAATGAAAATTCGAAAAATAAATCTAGTGCTATTGATCCACTGGCTACCGCTACTGAACCCATAGAGAGTAAAAAAGAATTTATGTCAGATTTACTTAAGGAAATTTCAAATTCTTACATCGAACAATATAATAATAATAGTTCATCACTAAAATTACTTTCTAAAAGAATACCGAATTCACAATTATCAAGAGATACTGGATTACCAATAATTCAAATCAAATCTAATACTTTAATCTTAGTCCAATCTTGGGATAAAGGTGATTGCGATGGTCGTGTTGTTTTCAATACAATTTTACCGCCTTCCACATCTAAACCGAAAGTTGATAAAAATAGTACAAATAATGATTCCACCGATAACTTATCACCTTTAAATTCTTTATCTTCTAATAGGACAACATCTACCGAATCTTCTATATCATCAGATTCTTCATTTTTCAATGATACTGTTCATGATGATATGGTTAATACAGTTAATTATATGAATGATGATAAACTAAATACCAATAATAAAAAGTTTTTCCAAAAATTAGAGCATAATTTACCATACTGGCTGGCGACATCAATTTTGAAAGGTAGTCATATAATGACAAATGGAAAACAACCAAAATTAAATTTTATTCTCTTACCTTGGAGTAATGAAGAAGATTCGTCATCTGAAATAAATGTTGATATTGAACAGAATAATAATCCATTAACTCAAGCTCCACAATTTCATAATATGTTTAAATTAGGTAGATCAAAATCTAGTGATAGTAAACAATCGAAGAATGATTTACCACGTATATCAGATAAAAATTGCAGATTAACTGCTCCTGGTATGATTAAAGTTAAAAAAATTAAAAATTATGTTGAAGATCGATTTGAAACAAAGACTCCAGAGATGAAGAATAAATTAGATGTAAGTGAATGGTTGGAGTTGATTTGTAAAAATCAAGTATTAGATAATGATATGACATTAAGTACGGTAAGGACATTATATTGGAAACAACAAGGTGAAATCGTTATACAATATAGAAGAAGAATTTAAGAATAACAAAGCTTACCCATTCATGATTTGATCTTTCTCTTTTTATATAATACGATGTAATGAGTATTATCATAATCAAACACTACATTACTTATATCTTCCTTTTCTCCTTTTTTTTTTGTCAAAGAAAAATTTGTACAAAAATTAATTGATCAACCTATATAAGTAAAACTTCACTAATAATATTTTGGTCTACAAAGTGTTTTTCTGTATCAAAAAAAAAAAATATGGAAAAAAACGGCTAAAGAGATTTGAAAATTCACAAAGCATTAAAAACCAAATAGATATAAAAATAAATATAATATATTAATTTTTTTTTATTGATTTCTATTTTTTTTATTATTAATTTTTTTTTTTTTTTTTCTTATTTTTTTATTTTTTTATTTTTTTGAAGATAGTTCAGTATAAAAATGAAAAATATAGAAGTTAATCTTCATTTACATCAATTAGTAGGTATTTAACCAATGAAGGAATAAACCTAATAAAGTTCTCTCACTTTCTTCACAATCCTTTTGAACTTCTTTTCTTTCGTGTTCGTCTTGGCGTGACAATTCATTGAATTCTTCACTTTTATGTCTGTCACCCTTGTATTGTAGCTTGTCAGATTTTTTCTTGTCCTTACCATGATGTTTCTTGGTTTCAGCATCTTTATCATGATGTTTCTTACCCTTGTGAGATGATTTATGTGGTTTGTCATCATCAAGTTCCTTTAATTTAAATTCATTTTCGTCATGATCGTCTTTATCATGATGTTTCTTAGCTGCAATGTCATGATGTTTCTTACCCTTGTGAGATGATTTATGTGGTTTGTTATTATCAAGTTTCTTTAATTTAAGATCATTTTCATCATGATCATTGTTATCATGATGTTTCTTGTTTTTGTAAAAAGATCTTTGTGGGTCCTTTCCATAATGATGATCATTTGAATCATCATCTTCATCTTCAACATGATGACCATGGAATTTTTTATCATGATATGAAGGTTTTGGTGGTCTATGGAATGGACATGGTGGTACTTTATGTGGGGCGTCAGCATTATGGTATTCATCATTTGAGATGATACCAGTGAATTTCCCCCAACCAAAATCACCATCGAATGAAACTTCATCGACTTCGTATTCCATAAAGACTAAATTATCATCATTTAACCAATTTGCATCAGCACGTTTTTGTTCTTTGAAACATTGAATCAAATTTTCGTACTTATCGTTATCGTTACTTAATTCGACTAACTTACCGAAAAGATCCATATATGGAACTTCAGAGATAGATAAACCGAAAATTGGTGGGTGTTCCACAGTTACACTGATTTTAGCATCTTTATCGTTAACCCAATTTAAATAAGTTGCATTTAATTTGGATAATGAAATGATTGGGTTACCATTATTGGAAAATTGAACAGCTTCACAATGATCAGATGATATATGTCTTTCTAAGTGAGAGATTGGAATGTTAGTGTCTTTATTGATACCAGTAACGTGTAAGAATGGTGATTTATCTAGCATTTCTCTTGCGATATGTGGAGCTAGTTCTTCTGCTGTATGTTTCGTCCATTCATGAACAGAATCAACGTCTTTCTGATGATGTTGTTCCTTGTGTGGTTTTTCAGCCACAACGACGGAAGGCACTGAAGCGATTGCGCAAATCAAAGCCTGAGTCAATAACATAATCGACTTTTTGGTTTTTACTTTGGTCTTACAAGAGTCTAGAAGGAAAGTAAGTGGTATGAAGGAAGATCTTGTTCAAAGAATGAAAAATGAATATATGTATCGATAAAGGCGGGATGTGGAAAAAGATGGAAAGTGGACACCTTAAATAGCAATTCCCAAATTTGCAACTGTGTTGAGTGGAAAGTTGTGGCGTTTGCTCCAAAGCTGACCAGTATATCTCTTTGCTGGAAAACTGGGTGATAATTAGTGTTTGGACACCCAGATGTTACGGATTGGGAAGAATTTGATTAGGTCTTGGCAAAGCCCTCGAGGATTCGGAACGGATCTTGCGTCCCGTGTCCCGTCCTTGGCGGGCCGTGGTGTTTTTGGCGGCGGGACCAACGGACCAGAGCCTTGCACAGTGTGCGTGGTGCGGCTGTGTGGGGGTGTGAGGGTGTCTCTTTTGTACAGGGTGCGCACAGGCCACGGAACGGGCAGGATCCGAGCTGAAACTTTCCTTGCCTGTGGGTGCACCTTGCAGCCTGGCACTGAAAACCCGCAGGGAAAGAAAAAAGGTGCACTGAAATGGAAAGCTTCGACAGAGAAGGTTCGAAGTCCCAGTGGAGCTCCCGATTTGGACACAAACCGTCGGGAGAAGTCATGTTACACGAGAGAGTTAAAGCCCTTTTTCTTCCGTTTCCGTTTTCAAAGTCGGCCGATTGTGGATTTTGTTGTCACGTGGTCTGGAAAATGCTCTTGGTTTTTGTTTTTTTCGTAAGCCGAATGGAAAACAAATACAATAAGAGAATACATAAGCAAGTAATGAGATTTGGTAGCAATCTTGCGTTAACTGTACTTCCTTTACTCACCCTTGTAATAGAGGCGTTGGGAGATGCTAAACACGGAAATGTGATTACCATCTCAAGTGAAGAACAATTTTACGATATCATGAAACGTATTGATATTCACGACAATAATACAAGAACAACTTTCAATTTAGTTAAATATTATACTACTTGGTGTAGCCACTGTAAAAAATTAAATCCGGTCTTTCAAGAATTGAGTATGAAATATGGTAATAGCTCACAATTCCATTTCTGTGAAGTGGATTGTGACATTTTTGGTAATAATATTTGTAAAAAACTACCTGGCTATCCAATGATTGAAGTGATAACAACAACAAAAGATGATTTATCAAACAAACAATTTGAAAATGTAAAGGATGAAAGGTACTGGTGGCAAAAATTCTGGGCACCAAGGAAAGATCCAAATTGGGTTATCGATGAAGGGAGAATTATTCAATACAAAGGTAGGAGAGATCTTGCATCATTATCAAATTTCATTGATAGATTAATTGAAATGGATAATTTGCAAGATAAAATCTATAAGATTATTCATGGGAATGATACTAACTCTGAATTGTTCCACTTTTATAATTCTCAATTATTGCAAAATATCAAGTACCAAGATCCTAATAAAAAATCTTTCAGTTTAGATAATGACAATATCGATAAACTAAGGTTACAGATAGAAGATATGTATCCTCAAGGCACTGAAGCAGACCAAAAGCTGTGGACCGAACAATTATGGTTTATTAATTGGCTAGTGGATAAGCAAATAGTCGCTCAAGATACTTCCCACGATGAATTGTGATACATTTGGATTAGTTTCCCACTGTCGCTATAAACATATAAAAACGAAGCATATAAAAATATTCCATTATATATATATTAAACAGAAAAGAAAAAAACCAATAGAAAATGCACGCACTTTAAATTATGAATTGCCTCCGATTGCTGCATGAATGGCTTTTTTACTTCCTTTTGTTTGGTATGAAAAGTTTAATAATTGGCCAAACTTTTTGCAGCTTCTTTTTTTCACACTTTATTTTTTTTTTTTTTTTTTTTGCTTTATTTTGCTGCATTGTATACATATATTCTACAGTTAAAGATTACCATGGTGGGAAGACAAATGAATAACAACGACACTATAGCGTACAATCAGCCAGATTATGACATGGTTAACAGATTGCAAGAACCAGGTGCTTCAATTTTCGATAATAACGCTAATAATACAGATAGTAATAACCCTCTAGATAACAATTCTTTGACTATCGGTTCCATGAATAATAATTCTAACGCAACCGCCAGTGACCAAAACTCAAATACTAATTTCAATAACGACAATACAGCTCATTATGACTCCCTTCATGTTGAACAATTTGCGGCAAATTCACATCAAAATACTATACATAGTAATTCTGACTATTACCCACAAGATAGACCAGTAAATAAAATCACTAAACCTATCACTGCAGCGGCTTCCAAGAAAAGGGTATCCACTGCTTGTGATCATTGTAGGAAAAGGAAGATTAAATGTGGTCCTCTTGATAGCGCTACACAGAAATGTTTCAATTGTATCAAATACAAGGCAATTTGTTCATTCAAGCATCGTGAGGAGATCAGTTGGAGAAAGACGGAACAAATGAACTCTAAAAACACTAATAAAATGGGCATTAATGCTAAAACTAATAATATCAAGATTAATAATAGTAATAATAGTGGTGCTAATAGTAATGATAGGAGTACTACACCGATGACTCAACAAGACCTCGGCTTAAATTCACGCAATAGTACATCGCCAATTGTACATAATCAAGTAACTACCACTACTAATGATGATTTCAATGAACATGATAAACTAGATGATGAAAATATTAGTAAGATTGCGCTTACCGAAGCTGAAACTCATAATAGCAGTAGCAAAACCATTCATAATAACAGGCCGTCTAATAATGTCAATAATAATAATAATAATAATAATAATAAGGATACTGAAAATGTGGTGAGAAAAGTTAACGCCATGGATAGGAAGCTCTCTATTATGGTCGATAATATGGCTAGATTCGAATGGCTGATCGGTAGATTAGTACAAAGAAACGATAAAGAAAAGGAACCATCTTCAAAAACTAACGACAGTATGAAACCAGTAAATAAGTACTATTATTCAAATTTAATAAACACGAGAAAATTATTTTGGGTTAAATCTAAAATTGCAAAGGAATTGGATAATGCTGTCTTTCTAGAACCAATCAATAATATTCTAAGTGTATCCTTTAAATGGTATCTATCTGAAAATAAGAAAATGATAGATTTTGCTACACCAGATAACATAGGTAGTGTTCACAAATTACCTCCAAGAGAGCAAACTAAAAGACTTTTAGAAAATTTTCATGACAATTTGATCTCGTCCGCCACTGGTATTGTTTCATTGGATGAATGTTTCGAACTAATGAATAAATATTATGAACCATCAGGCCAAATTTTAACATATCCAGAATTATTACTACTAAATGTTTGCGTTTGCGCGGGTGCAAGTGCTACTGAAATGTTGTTATCCGAGGGTGACGATTTAGTGAGAAAGGATAGATATAGCCCGGACCCAGCCTCATTAGTAACAATTGAAAATAACACTTTACTGAATTCAATGTATTACTACCATAAATTATCTATGATATCATCAGGTATTACCACCATAAAAGCATTAGTCCTATTGACACGTTATTTAGATAACCATTACACTGTCGAACTCGCAGATGATGTCTTATCCACCACAATCAGATTTGCAGTAGATATGAGATTAGGTTTAAAATCTTACTATTATAATTTTTCTCCTGAAGAATACTCCGAAAGAAGAAGATTATGGTGGCATTGCTTTTGTATTGATAAAAAATATTCTCTGATAATGTGCAGACCTCCGTTTTTAAATGAAACGGAAACTGATTTACTGACAGATGAAAATTACTATAAATATATTAAAGAAGAAATTTTAATTAAAACTTTCCATGTGGATCAACTTGAAGTTGATAGAGTGGTTGATATCAAAGATGCATTAAATTCTGTTTCAAACTATTGTGAATACTTACCTTATTTAATATCATATTATGTTTACAAACTAGTGAAAATTGAAAAGAAAATTTTTGAAACTTGCTTTACACCAAGCATGACTTTAAATTTTACTTTCGATGAAACCATTCAGAAAGTTTTAGATATTCAAATATTATTAGATGACTGGAAAAATAATTTACCACCAATGATGAAAAAAAATAATTATAGACAATTTTTATGTTTATTATTCTCAAAGACTAAATTGGATAATCCAGGACTACATTTGGAAATTGCTTGCTCAAGAGTCATTAATACACATTTTAGATATTATTCTGCTGTGATTACTCTAAATTTGTTTATCATATCATTTATGACCGATAACAAGCAATGTTTCCCTCTTTCACTGCATGATCTTCCAAATATTTTTAGTTCATTTTCTCAAAATTATAAAGAAAATGCAGTTAATATGATTGAATTATTTTTAACAACAACTTATAACCCTTACAGATTTAATGATTCTACTTATCATTTATTTACTGGTATCTTTGCATTAGTGTTTGACGTCATTAAAAATATAGATAAAGGAAATAATGTTGGAGATGATATTCAACTTTTACAGACTTGTTTATTGCATTTAGTTGGTGGCGAATCTAAGGAATATTTACGTAGTAAGGATGTAAAATGGCACGTTTCAGTTTATATTTTTGCATTTTTGATGAAACATATCATAGAGCATTTATCAAATTCCGGTAATCGTATCAATGCAATCCCGCTTGATAAAGAATGTTATCAAAATATCATCGATCGGTCATATCAACAAGTTACCGTGCAAAAACGTAAATCCGTCACACAATTATTAGCCAATGTAGGCAAATCTAATATATTCCAAAAAAACTACGGTCCTAACACATTAGAATCAGTGTTAAGAGAAAAAGGTTTACCAGAAGGCACAATTACTACGAATGATATCAGTATTTTTGAAAATATTTCACCAAGATTAATTCAAATTTTAAATTCCGATGATTCCTTCTCAGATACACAAATTATCAGACAACTTGACACTGAAGATTCTTCATTATTCGTCAATCAAAACACGTCAGAAATTATATTCTCATTATATGCTGTTAATCGTAATGGAGGTTTTACAAACTCGCTATCAGAAAGTCATGACGAAGAAGAATATTCTTTATTTAAACAGTGTCTACCATTTGGTGCCAGTTTATTTGATAGAGAATTTTCATTTATGGATGTTCTTCAAAATTGTAATGAAAACAAGTTATAGAATATATTTGTTTTTCAAATAAATATATAGTAATTTAATGTTTGTAAATGGTATGTAATAATGTGACAAAATTCAATTTCTTTTGAATTTCTTTTTTATAATAATAATGTCTTGATATAATCCAAGTATTTACTATTTTGCTGCATAGACTCGTTTGTAATTTGCCTTAATAAATCTTGAACCTTTTCCTGTATCTTTTCATCGTTGATGTTTTCATCAGAATCCAAACTTTCAGCTTTCACTTTTTTGACCCAATTTTTCAAAACGGTTAGGACTTGTTTATTACCGTTATTTATCTCTTCAACTGATAATTTAGTCTTTTTAACGTGTTCATTGGCTAATTTTAAATCTTCCAATTCATCAGCCTTACGTTTAGCCATATTAATGATCTTTTGCGGGAATTGAACCACTTCAGCCACATGAATACCAAAAGACTGATCTGAGATACCTGGTTCTACTTTATATAGTAAAGTAATATCATTGCTATCATGCTGGCTTTTCTCACTATCTTCTATATGTGCGACAACGTGTAAATTTTTCACGGTAGGTATTTTATTAGCTAGTTTTGTAATTTCATGAAAATGTGTAGCAAATAAAGTAAAACATTTAATATTTGATGCGATATAATTGGCAATAGACCATGCCAACCCAAACCCGTCATAAGTGCTGGTACCACGACCTAATTCATCGATAATAATCAATGAATTACTACTGGCACTCTTTAAGATGGATGCTGTCTCTAGCATTTCAATCATGAAAGTGGATGCACCTTTCAATTGTGAATCACCAGCACCAACCCTACAAAGTATTGCATCAACTATAGCAATATCAGCTTCTTCACAAGGAACAAAACAACCTAATTGTGCCATCAATGTAATCACACCAACTTGTCTAATGTAAGTAGACTTACCACCCATATTTGGACCAGTAATGATGAAAAATTCACTTTCAGCTTTCTCCATATCGATATCATTAGATATAAAGATCAAATCATCTTGCATCTCTAAGACTGGATGACGAGATCCAATTAATCTTGTCTTTCTTTCCTTTGAGTCTAATGCAAACATATTTGGTCTAATATATTGAATTGGCGCATATGAAGAAACATGAGCAAAAGAATTAAGTACGTCTAGATTAGCTAATACATGTGATAATTTTTCCATTACTGGGTTATAAGTTAATGTAATTTGTACGATTTCTTTCACTACGCTAGATTGTTGTCTTTCATATTCCTTTTCTAAACTTGATGTTTCTTGTGAAATTTCTCTTAAGTCTTTGGTGCTGAAAAAGATACCTGCTTTTACTGTGGATAATTCAATATATCTTTTATTATTTCTCAAAGCCTTAGCATCATTACGCGTTAATCTCATACACCAACCATGTAAGTGATGATTCTCTAGTTTTAATTTTTTTTCTGGATCAAAATTCAAATCATCAGCAGATTCTAAATGAATTTTTTTAATCGCGTCTCTCAATTGGTTTAATTTTTCTTTAATCGAGTATAATTCTTCATTAAATTCTACTCTAATCATATAATCATTATTTTCATAATAAGATTCTAAATCTATTGTGGATTCAATCATTTCT
Organism: Grigorovia humatica; assembly: GCA_030462875.1. Taxonomy (NCBI): domain Eukaryota; kingdom Fungi; phylum Ascomycota; class Saccharomycetes; order Saccharomycetales; family Saccharomycetaceae; genus Grigorovia; species Grigorovia humatica. The sequence continues at coordinate 92,242 of JAMSGM010000013.1, read as the reverse complement.
TGAAATTTAGCAATTGGTTCTAGGTGTTGTTTCAATGGGTTTAACCATGTCTCTTCAATCAAAGATTTCATGTTATCAATGTTACCAATATTATTACCATTATTATTATTGTTGCTATTATATTCCGCAATAAAAGATTCTAATAGTTCAATAATTTCAGGTATTCTCTTAGTGAATTCAAAGATTTTCATAACATCTTCTAAATTGCCATTTTTCAATAACTTTTTAATTAAACGTCTAATGTCAGGGATAGTTGGTAAATAATCAGATTGTAAAAGTTGTCTTAATTCAAGCTGATCCATTAAATATTCTACTAAATCTAATCTTTTATTAATCATTGATAAATCTGTTAATGGCTGCTTAATCCAGTCATTTAAAAGACGTGCGCCCATATTAGTCTTACAATGATTTAACAATTGGTATAAAGAATTAGTTTTCGATTTATTATTTGAAATGGAGCCAAAGTTTCCATTAGTAGTGGAAGTTAATTGTATTGGTTCCCTTGGGAATAAATTTAATGACTTAATAGATGATGAATCTAATTTCATGAATTCCTTTAATGAATATTGAATAATTTCGAAATTATCCCAATTTGATTCATTTTCCATTAATTTTAAATAATTAATTAGGGCATGACACGAACTGATTGAATCTTTAGTGTAAGTTTGAGGTAACGTTAGTGATAATTTGTTATTAGCCAATTTAGTTAAGTTTAGTTCCACATTATCTATATGTTTATTACTATAGTCGTTGGCGTTGACTAGAGTGATGATTACGTTACAGCGATCTAGCACACTGGATAACTTTTTGAAAGCACTGCTGTTTTGATCTAAATTATCCGGTAGTAATAATTCTTTCACGCCTAATTGAATGATAAGACTTTCTAAGTTTGAGAATATTTCATTATCATTGAATTGTAGCATACCGATTTTACCATTTGTTGAGTCGACAAATGATACAGCTAAGTCGTTAGACGATGTGATGATATTGTTATTGTTGGAAGTATTTGAGTTGAATGAAATTTTCAAAGACGCGATAACTATAGATCCAGCAGTGTTCAATCCTGATGAATCCGAGGCTTGTTTTATCAAATCTTCTACTGGTTCAATATTCCCCGGAGAGGCAGATTTCAAAAAGTTCCAGGACTTATCGTAAATTTCTAGTTTATAACCTAGATCCAATAAACAGATTTGGATCAAATTGCTTAAGATTTGTGGGGACACAGTCAAGTATTTATCGAGTTCGTTTTGCTCTTTAAACAGTTTGGAAGTGATTGTATCAAGATGACACGTCTTGAGTACGCTTTGAGTGTGGTAGATGTTATCCGCTACAAATAACGCGTCATGGCCAATAATAGTGTAATACTCGCCCTTATCGACGATTCTTAGCGTGTTTTGTGGCTTGGCAGCTAGACCTATAAACTTCTTGTAGAAGCCGCGTTCCTCGGAGACATCGTTGAATTGCAATAGCGAAGTTTTGGAGGCCATTCTGATGCTTGTGTCAGTAAATAAAAGTGTAATATCAGATTTGAAATTTCATATTGAAAAAAAATACATATAAATATTTCATTATGGTAGATAGTGCTGACTTTGGTATGGAGTATAGTATAATATCAGTATGGTGTGTTATATAGATGTGTGTATACAGAGGTTTTAGGGTGAATGGTAGTTCACTATATGGATGCCTCCAAGTCGAGTTCCACTTTGCCCTTACCGTAGGCGAAGAATTGTAAGAAAATGATGAAGTCCATGATCAAAGTACCGGAGGAGCCCATCAGCCAGGATGCATTCAGTAGCAAGTATTGGTAGTCTCTTGAAATGGCCAGCACACTTACTATGAAAGTTATATTGCCCAGGCAGGCGAAAAGGAAGAAAAGGAACGATATACCTTCACAAGACTTTCTTTGGAAGTTCAAAAGTATCTGAGGTACTCTGGAACCGAGGTACAGGGCAGCACTCAAGTAACCGAACAATTGTGCGACCCAATTCATTTCCAAATCTTCCGTGTCCCCCTTGTGGCTTGCTATCTGTATGATACTTCTTGGTGACCACGAAGTAGTGGATAACATGGTGGATATTTCTTTGTCATTGGCGTAATATCTGTTACAATAAGGTATATACCAACAAATGAAGCCTGCAAAGATAACACTGGAGACGATACAAAAGTCTCGCAAGTAATTACCCTTGTTTAACGTTTCTTCTAATTCAATGATATCTTCAATATCGTCTTCCTGTCCGATGGATTGATGATTAGTGGAACTGGACGAAAATAATGGTTCATGTTCTTGGAAAACGTCATGTAGCACATTAACATTCAGTGGATTTACTGGATTGAAATGCAGTGGGTCGATATTATCCAAGTTTTTAGTCTCATCGACAGTATCATTTGTATAGTATAAGCATTGCCCCAGCAAGATAATATCTGCCACAGTATAATAAGCAGCTAGTATAATCATAGTGAGTAAAAGATGTTGCATCATGGCACCAAATAAGTTGAAGACATCACCTGCAAGCCAAAGTATGATAAATAAAAGCGATAGCCCATCTGATGATTCACGGTAAAAATTTTCATATATTTGTGGTACAAACACGATAACCCAACAAGAAATCGAGATGGAGCCTGTTAACCCACTTATGTTTTCGTTATTGAACACTACAGGCGCTAGATGGAACATTGCTGTGCTGTTTGGTGCTTGTTTTCCCTCTGGGTTGTTCTTTTAAATTTGTGCAAGTTTCCCAACGAAAGTTAGAGAAATTAAATTATTGCGGAGAATGAATTACAGAAGTCACCGTTGATGCGTGTGTATAGTACAAGTTTCGTATGTAAGGTATTGTATCTACGTTTTATATACATAGAGACAGGCGTGTGTGGCGGTATGGACGCAGCGTGTGGATTTGTATGCGCGATGAGGGATCGCGCAATTGAAATTCCGTGTTGAGTCACAAAATTCCAGCGGAATTTGAACAACAAGAATTCCATCCACCACCAACCAACCGACCAACCAACCCTAACTTGAGTCCTCAGATTCTGCCTCGAGCCTTTCCTGTAAATTATCCATCGCTACACTGTCGATACGTCTCTCCGGGATTGCATTGTTGAAAGCTGTTTTCCAATCTTTATGTGTTAGATATTCTAACAAGATATGAACAACATGTGCAGTGGTCATAACATGACGACCATCTAACTTGATAAACTTACCAATGGGTAACCTTTTCACTTTAATATTCAATTCTTTAGCCTTATTAAGACAAAGCTCTTTATATCTGTTTTTATCCACTATACCACCAATTATATATGTGTTACCTGGCTTGATTTCATCTAGTTCGTCATCCGTATCAGCACTTAAATAAATAACTTCTGCTTCACCAGTGGCATCCTTCACGGTATCTTCATTGGTACCCGGTAAAGTTTCATCTTCAATAAATTTCACATGTGGCCATTCATTAAATCTTGTATTGACTAATTTGGTCTCAAATCTTTCCTTTAATCTTTTATTGAATCCAGTGACTTCAATTTCTGCATATTTTTCTGCACGATTATTACAACCATATGATCTTGTAATCTGATTTGATAATGATATAATTTCCTTCGGATTCATTAAATCATCAAATGAGCAATCTAAAATGATCTTAACACCAGAAAAAATTTGGCTCTTATTGACTCTGGGCTCTCTAACTAAATCTTTGGGTAGTTCTAGCCCTTGCTCAGTATATTGTTTAATCTTTTCACGTCTATTTTCCTTTAATTTACGTCTCTTTATTCTACGTTTAGCATTATACGCTTCTTTATTTTCATCCCACAATTTTCTTTTCCATTGTTTCTTCCATTGTGACTTGGACATACCCTCCGGTGGCGGCGGGATATTTATTCTTTTGGTTTCGTCTATTATTTTCTCGTTCTCCATTAACTAATTTTATCCTATCTCTTAATACTACTTACTGGTCAAAAATATTTTTTTTTTTTTATTTTTTGTCGAGGCATCGCTTTGTCGGTTTTTCAATTCTCGAAATTTCGACATGCCAAAAGCAAAGAAGAAAAAATAAAGACAAATTTCTGCCAATTTTACCAGACAAAAAATTTAGCAATTGCACCAGACAAATAATATCCAACATGTCCGCAGAACAATTGAAATCCGACTTAGACAAATTAGCTAAACCACCTTTCAACCAAAGAAAGAAGGACATCTCATTGGAATTACCCTGGGTGGAAAAATATAGACCACAATCACTAAAGGACATTGTCGGTAATCAAGAAACGGTACAAAGGTTATCTCAGATTGCCCAAACGGGTAACATGCCCCATATGATCATTAGTGGTATGCCCGGTATTGGTAAGACCACATCGATACATTGTTTGGCCATGGAATTGTTGGGCCCAAAATTTAAGAATGATGCGGTCTTGGAATTAAACGCGTCAGATGATAGAGGTATCGATGTGGTGAGACAATCCATTAAACAATTTGCACAGAAGAAATTGACTTTACCCATGGGTAAACATAAAATCATTATCTTAGATGAAGCAGATTCGATGACAAGTGGTGCACAACAGGCTTTAAGAAGAACAATGGAACTTTATTCAAATTCTACTAGATTTGCATTCGCTTGTAATCAATCAAATAAAATTATTGAACCATTGCAAAGTAGATGTGCCATCTTACGTTATTCCAAATTGAATGATAAGGAAGTGTTACAGAGATTATTACAAATTATTGAATTTGAAAATGTTAAATATACAAATGATGGGCTTGAAGCATTGATATTTACCGCAGAAGGTGATATGAGACAAGCTATAAACAATTTACAAAGTACAGTGGCAGGGTATGGTCTTGTCAATGGTGAAAACGTTTTCAAAATTGTGGATTCTCCACATCCTTTAGTGGTTAAAAAAATGTTATTAGCAAAATCATTAGATGAATCTCTAGCAATCTTGAAAAATAATTTATGGGATAAAGGTTATTCTGCCATTGATATTATCACTACTTGTTTCCGTGTCACTAAGACCTTATATGAAGTGAAAGAATCGATGAGATTAGAATGGATCAAAGAGATCGGGTTGACGCACTTACGTATCGTGGAAGGTGTGTCCACATACTTGCAACTGGCAAGTATGTTGGCTAATTTGCATTCGTTGAAGCAGTAAGTAAAGCTTGCACTGTTAGAGCTTTTGAAATTGTGTCATTTCTCTTGGAGATGCCATAGTAAACAAAACAAAACAAAAAAAATATGAAAAAAAATTATGTCATTTCAAATTGAGATGAAAAAAAAGCATCAAAAAATTGAAATCTCAGATTTTTTTTTAAGAAACTTCGAAACTTGAATTGAAACTTCTTTCCTCTTTTTCTTCCATGAAGTGGTTTTTGAAGGGGTAATGGATTTACATACCATACTAGGCTCAGCTAATGTTGTTATGGACTCGGTTTCATATCAAGATGTTTCCAATTTGCTCTCAAATTGGGATACTAAGCGTTTTGATAAGTTATTCGTACTGGGTAATAATGGCTGTGGTAAATCAAATCTCATAATTGACAAGCTATATGATTTGTTGAATAAGGGATTGGATCCAGCTCAAATATTAATCTTGTCAATGACAAATAACTCAATCAATAATCTGAATAAAATTTGGTTCAACAAATATCATGCTTCATCCGTTATGCCAAACCAATTTTACACTTTTAATAAATTTATCGAGAAAATCGTCAATCATCAAGATGATACTAGTCATTTCAAACTAATATTCAACAATAATTCAGATCAGTGGACTAATATATTTGAATTATCACAAATTAGCTTTAATAAACAAGATACACTCTATAATTTGATCAATATATACATTAATAATAGTAACAATGATTGTATGAGTTTTGATGAGAAAACGAACCGTAGCAATGAACAGAGAGCTGTGCAAGTTGCATTGAATAAGTTTGGTTTATTAACTTTGGATCAGATGTTAAATAAAGCAAACAAGATCGTATCTCAAGGGCAACCCAATAGGTTTTTGAATCAATTTCAAACCGTTTTGATAGATGATTTTTACGACTTATATTCTAATAAATGGCTTCAATTCATCTTTCAACTAGCTGAAAATAAACAACTGTTCTTATTTGGCGATATGCATCAATCCATTTATAAGTTCTTCGAAAGGAAAACTTATTACCATAGGGATAAAGAAGAAACTTCTAAATTTCTTCCGAATCAGGATCGAATTTCCAAATGTTTATTGAGAGGTGGAAATTTAAGAAACACACCTGAAATCCTCGGATGGGCTAACAAATTATTTAACCCAATTGTACCACATATTAATGAACAATACTATTCGAAGACTAACAAATTACCATCCCAAGTACAACCACAATTTTTAAAATTTGAAAATAAGATAGATCAATATGATTTCATATTGAATGAAATCGTCACATTAGTTTCTACTGGTCAGGTAAAACTAAATGATATTGCTATTTTAGCCAATAAAAATAATGTCATTGATGGCTTAATCAATTTTTTGGCAAATTATAATTTACCAGTAGATAAAATTTCTGCACAACCAATGTGGAGTCAAGATACATCGATCAAATTTATTATTAATCTTTGGGATATAATGTATTCGATAGGTCAAGGAAAACAAGCCAATACGGATTATGCCTTCGTTAACTTCTTGAAAAAGATAAATGGCATAGGGATTAAGACTGTTATTGAATTTTATAACAAGTCATTATTGAACAACACAACAATTTGGCAATATTTAAATGATAAACATAATTCGTTTTCAAAAAAAATACTAAACAAGACAAGAATTCATAAATTAATCGATTTATTACAAGCAAATGTCCAGTCATTTCAGGATTCGAATAATATCAATAATATTAACAACTTATTTACATTAACAGACAAATTAATTAATGAGATACCGACCAATATTTTCCATTTCACTGACGATGCACGATTTCATACTTTCAAATCAAATTTAAAATCTCTATACAAGTTTCTAATTCATTGTCAAACGATTAAGTGTCCAAAGATAAATCTTCTATCATTCTTCTTGGCTCATTACCATGACCAAAATATAAATGAGAACATTTTCCCGCCAAATAGCTATCAACATGACGATTCAGTTCAATTATCTACCATTCATTCTGCAAAAGGTTTGGAATTCCCAATTACCTTCATTCTTGACGATCCCACACAGGATAAGAAAACAGATTTCCCAATGGATAATAATTTGTTGTATGTTGGTGCCACTAGAGCCCGTAACTTATTATATTTGATCAATGTAAATCACCCTGTAGTAAATCATGAGATTGAAAGAAGTAATGTTTCAAGTCATCCATTTGTGGAATCTGCTGAATTCTGGTCTTACTATAATGCTGATCTATCAAGACGAAACACGTTCAATGTGACAAGTTTTCGATCAAATTACACACAATTGGCGCAAAAGTACCGATTAAGACAAGTTAGACAATTACATAGTTGCATTAAACACATTAAGCGCTTTTTGCATTGAGCTTCTATCGCCGTATCCAGACATGTACAATGATAGTCGTCGATATATAAAACAGAAATATACCGTGTAATAATAAATAAAATAAATATATTTCGATGTATTAACATCAAGAGGAGTAACAAACGAGAGTGATAAATGAATCGCAATCTTTGCAGACAGGCAGTAACAAGGCTTCAACACTACTCCAGTGGTGTTGGTACAGGTACTTCACAGACGGAAATCCACCAATTCTCACAACTGGCCTCCACTTGGTGGGACACAAGGGGTTCGCAAAGGATTTTGCACAAGATGAACTTATCACGTATGGACTTCATAAGAGAGCAACTGAGAAACCAAGTGAGTATACCTGATGCTTCTGAACGTGACATTTTCATACCTGGATACGATTATAAACAGTTTTATCCAGAAGTTGCCTCAAAGGCTATCGAACAGGATGTTGATAAGTATATCGATAATGAGCTGCTGCAGAATAAACTCAATGTCTTGGACGTTGGTTGTGGAGGTGGAATCCTTGCCGAGTCTATGGGCCGGTTGCCCTTTGTTGGCAGTGTTACAGGTATTGATCTAACTTCAGAGGTGATAAACGTTGCCAAACAGCATGCGGAACAAGATCCTTTATTAGAGAATAAATTGCAATACAAAGTTCAAAGTGTTGACCAGGTGGAAGGCCAATTCGACGTGGTCACTTGTTTCGAGATGCTGGAACATGTTGACCAACCTGGCCAGATCTTGAAACACACTTGGTCTAAAGTGAAGAAAGGTGGGTTACTGTTTTTAAGTACTATCAACAGAGATCCGATTTCTTGGTTTACTACCATTTTGGTAGCAGAAAATGTATTACATTTGGTGCCAAAAGGGACACACCATTGGAGGAAATTTGTCAATTTGGCTGAAATTATCGACTGGTTCGACAAGAGACAAAAGCACAAATTCACAGTTCTGAGCAAGAAGGGAGTTATGTATATCCCTACTGTGGGTTGGAGACAGCACGATTGTTCCAATTTGGGTAACTATTTCCTGTGCATAAGAAAGCTTTGAATACGTAAAGAGCACAGTGGGGAGCAAAAAGAAAATAAACAGACTCCGGTATACTGTTAGGTTCACAACCATTCCCTTCCTCGATGCAAACAGCACATGACAGAGAGATTCTTCAAGCAGCGACAAGACCAAACGCGATGAGTTCATTCAAAAAGGTTTAAGTTTCTGATTTTTTGCTTTTTCTTTCCATTCGAAGATTTTAAAAATTTTCATATTTTTGTTGTTGAAATCATCGAAGGTTCGAAACTGCAAACTGCAAACCGCCTGAAATGTCTGTTGAAGAAACTAGCGGCAAACTAGAGAAACTAGAAGTCAAACCAGTTCAAAAAGAACAAATTATTACCCCATGGGATGTTGAAGGTGCCGTTGACGAATCCGGTGTGGCACAAACTATCGACTATGATAAGCTAATCAAACAATTCGGTACTAAAGCAGTTAATCAAGAAACATTAGACAGATTTGAAAAAGTTACCGGTCACAAACCACACCATTTCTTACGTAAAGGCTATTTCTTCTCTGAAAGAGATTTCAATAAAATTTTAGACCTTTATGAACATGGTGAAAAATTTTTCTTATATACTGGTCGTGGTCCATCGTCTGACTCCATGCACATGGGTCATATGGTTCCATTCATTTTCACTAAATGGTTACAAGAAGTTTTCGACGTACCACTAGTGATCCAATTAACTGATGATGAAAAATTCCTTTTTAAACCAAAATTGAAGATCGAAGATGTTAAAAAGTTTTCAAGAGAAAATGCAAAGGATATAATTGCAGTTGGTTTTAATCCTGAAAACACTTTCATCTTTTCCGATTTGGATTATATGGGTGGTGGTTTCTATGAAACAGTTGTTCGTGTTTCAAGACAAATTACTGGTTCAACAGCTAAAGCAGTTTTCGGGTTTACTGATTCTGATTGTATCGGTAAATTCCATTTTGCATCCATTCAAATTGCTACGGCATTCCCAAGTACTTTCCCTGATGTCTTAGGTTTACCACCAAAGACACCATCTTTAATTCCATGTGCCATTGATCAAGATCCATATTTTAGAGTTTGCAGAGATGTTGCTGAAAAATTAAAATATCATAAACCAGCTCTTTTACATTCTAAATTTTTCCCAGCTTTACAAGGTTCTACAACAAAAATGTCTGCATCTGATGAAAATAGTGCTATCTTTTTGACTGATACTGCTAACCAAATTAAGAAAAAAATTAACAAACATGGATTTAGTGGTGGTCAACAAACTTTAGAATTACATAGACAATTAGGTGGTAACCCAGAAATTGATGTTGCATATCAATATATGAAATTTTTCAAAGATGATGATGAATTTTTGCAAGATTGTTATGATAAATATAAGACTGGTGAAATTCTTTCTGGTGAAATGAAGAAAATGTGTATAGAAGTTTTACAAGAATTCGTTAAAGGTTTCCAAGATCGTAGAGCTGCCATTGATCATGAAACCTTAGATAAATTTATGAAACCACATAAATTAATTTTCGGTCAAAAGGAAAGATTAGTGCCAGCAAAAGTTAGAGAATCCAAGAAAGCTAAGAATTAAGGTGTTCAATTAACTGAATATAAATAGCTTCTCTTCCTCTGGGGTAACAAAAACAATGTATGCTTTTATTAATGATAAAATAATGAAAACTTCTATTCACTGTTGTCTATTTGTTTATCGTTTCTTACATGTATATATATAATTCTTGTGTATGTGCTTTGAGCTTGAAATAGAAGATGGATAAAATTTATTTATATTATCGTTAATATATAAAAAAGTTCACTGTGTATGGAAAGTAATTGGACAAAATGCAATATTGAAATTTAGTTATTTTGCTTTAGATATTGAGCTAAATCTTCAATACTTATGATTGGAATATTATGTTTCTTTGAAAATGCTACACAATCATCTAATCTCATCATAGTACCTTGGGCGTCATCATTGATTAATTCACCAATGACACCAACTGGTGGTAATCCTGCCAATTTACAAAGATCCACAGAAGCTTCCGTATGGCCTCTTCTTGATAAGACACCATTATCAGCAGCCCTCAAGGGACAAATATGACCAGGTTTTAAGAAATCAGTAGCTTTAGACGTTGGGTTAGCTAAACTTCTACAAGTTAAACCTCTGTCATGAGCTGAAATACCAGTAGTGGTACCTTCAGCGGCGTCTACTGTTATCGTATAAGCAGTACCATGTCTGTCATCTGCATTGGAAACACACTTCAAGTTACCTCTCATTAATGGTAAATCTAATCTGTCCGCATATTCATTTGTCATTGGGGCACAGACATAACCAGAAGAGTACTTGATTAAGAATGCCATTTGTTCCGTAGTGATATTTGCAGCTGCTACAATCAAGTCACCTTCGTTTTCACGGCTGTCATCGTCCATGACAATGACCATACCATTCTTCTTGAAATGTGGGATAACGTCCCTAACTGGCGTGAAAATTGTACTCATTGTTTCTTACTTTGCGGTATTGTTATGTTTTTGCCTCTGTCTTTCAACACGTTTTGATATTTTTATCCGACGGTTCCTTTATGAGTATATAATTTCCTCTTTCTATTGTTTCAGGTATTTATATATGACTATTTTGTATATGGGGGAAAAATGGCTTCTTTTTTTTTTCACATGATTGACAGATGTTGATCGATTTTTCACCTTCGAGATTATAAATTTTCCAGTAATTCAACGGATGTGATAAATCCGTCCACGGAATTAATGACGTCCCGTGCCGCTCAAAAGGGGGGTGGAAGAACAGACACGGACGTACCCCCGTAAGGGTTGCCCGGATAGCGACACGGAAGACGGCGGAACAAAACGAAAAACAACACCCCATGGTCATTACATAAGCATGCTGATGAGTCATTCCTTGCCAAGCTGATGAGTAATACTTTGTCCGACGTTTTTGAAAATTCAACTGAATGTAGTAGCCAACCCTAATTGCAAAACACACGGGCGGGTAAGAAAAATGTTGATCTTGATATTTAAATACTATCTGCTACTTTTCTTCTCTCTTCTAACAAACACGCTGTAGACTTTGAAAATGAATTAAAGTAACACTCTGCGATTACTTTTGTTTCCAACTATTTGTTACTGTGATGATATTAATACTTTTTTATGACGTTAGACTTCTGAATGGATTAGACCCCATGTAAGAAGATAGCAGTATATTTACTGATCTCAACAAATAGATACTGTCTTTTTTAGTACCAAGACCAAGAAGAGTTTTTCTTGAACTACAATAATATGTAAAACTAATTTCATAACTCCGTATTCAGACTTGTAATTGCTCTCCAACATTCTTTCCTCTACAGCTCAAGCTCGAATCAGGGCTTCTTAAAACACGCATGTTGCTTCATTTACCGACATTCTCATGTCGATTTTGTATTGATTAAATCGACACTTCTTGTGTCTACTTTTCAGTTGTCGGTAATTTTTGCCGACAGAAAATTCGGTTTTTTTCTCAACCTACATAAATTTCATCTCATCGATCCAAATCGAAACTAATTTTGATCTAAACTGACAACAAAGAAAGCAATCATGTTAGAGCAGATTACTTCATTTGAAGTAGACTATATTCCCGATTGTAGTATTACCAAATGGAAGTCTAAAAGAACGGGACTTCAATTGATTCATATTAACCAAAAATCCACCCCTTTAGTGCAAGGTTATTTTGCCCTAGCCACTGAATGTATCACAGATTCAGGTGCACCACATACTTTAGAACATTTAATTTTTATGGGATCTGAAAAGTATCCATACAAGGGTCTCTTAGATACTGCTGGTAACTTATGTATGTCTTCCACTAACGCTTGGACAGCTACTGATCATACTTGTTATTCTTTAGTCACAGCCGGTTGGCATGGCTTTGCTAATTTGCTACCAGTTTATTTGGATCACATCTTATTTCCTACTTTAACCGATGCTGCTTACGTTACTGAAGTGTATCATATTGATCCAAAAGAATTAACTGACAAAGGTGTCGTTTACAGTGAAATGGATGCCATTGAATCACAAAGTTGGTTTGTAACAAACCATAATATGCAAAAGCTACTTTTCCCAGAAGGCAGTGGGTATAGAAGTGAAACTGGTGGTTTAACTAAACAATTGAGAAAACTGACTAATGAGCAAATTAAAGAGTTTCATAAATCAATGTACACTAGTGATAATCTATGTTTAATAATCACAGGTAACGTCCCAACTGATGAATTATTAAGCATGATTAATGAATGGGACTCAAAACTTCTTGAAAAGAATCCAACTGAAAGATACAGACCATTTGTAGATAATAAGTATTCACAAATTCCAAAGATATCTCATGATGAAAAATTGGTTAACGTTGAATTTCCTGAATTAGATGAAACTCAAGGTGAAGTACTCTTATCATGGTATGGTGAATCTTATCAAAACAATTTGAATGATCTAGCAATTACTTTATTGATGGAATATTTCACTGAAACTGCATTGGCACCCTTTGTGAAGCAACTAGTTGAAATCGACGATCCATTATCCACTTCTGTAGATTTTTGGACCGATGACTACTTAAGGACGATTATCAACGTCTCTTTACATGGTGTACCAACTGAAAGATTGATTGAAGCTAAGGACAGCTTACTGAAAATTTTACGCAATCATACGATCGATCTTACCAGAATGAAACAAGTCATTGATAATAGTAAATGGGACTACATCATTAGAAATGAAAAAGGTATTGAAAGTACCTTAGTGACTACTTGTATTACAGATTTCTTATACGGTGATAGTGAAGGTCAGTCGTTGGCGAATTCATTAAAAGATTTATCTGACTATGATAAGCTAACTAACTGGTCACAAGAACAATGGCAATCGTTATTAAAGGATTTTTTTATTGATAACAAACCTGCTGTCGTATTAGGTAAACCAAGTGCTCCATTATACAAGAAGATTGATGATGAAAATGAGCAATTACTGAACACCAGAAAAGCTAGTATCGATCAAACGGAAAGAGAGCATTTAGAAAATGTTTTGAACAATGCTAAGGAAGCTAATGGCAAAATGATATCTAGAGAATTGCTTGCACACTTCGAAATAAACGATCCAGTTAAAACTGTCGATTTCATTAAAACTAAAAGTATCACTCCATTGAACGATTATAAGTTAAATGATTTAAATGATACACTAACTAAGATATTATTAGATTCAAAACCTGAAAATTTCCCATTCTTCATTCATTTGGAACAGTTCCCGGCACAATTCATCGAAATTCACTGTTTATTGAATTCAACCGTAATCAAAGATGTTTCTTTATTACCTTACTATCATATTTTTGATAGACTATTTTCAATGCCAATGAGGTTAGAAAGTGGTGAAATTATGCCATATGAAGAAGTAGTTTCTAAGTTGAAAAGTGAAACGGTAGACTCTCAAATAACTTTGGGTATTAAGGGCACTTTCCCAGATTTGTTCGATATTAGAATTAGATGTAAATGCGGAGATTATAAGAAAGCCGTGCGTTGGATCAAACACTGTCTGTTTGATATGATTTTTGATGAAAAACGTGTTGCGGTTCTTTTAGAAAATTATTACAATTCTATTGTTGAGTTAAAGAGAGAAGGTGATATAATGTTAGAATCTTTAACAAGTAGAACTCTTTACACAAAAAGGAGTATCAAGAAATCCATTGACCCACTATTCGTAGAGAACGCAATTGCACAAATTTTGGATGATATCGATAATCATAAATTCAAAACTAATATTTTACCTAAGTTAGAAATTATGAGAAATGAATTGAAACAACAGTTTAATAAATTTCACCTTTTAATTCTTGGTGATTTGGAAAAGATCAAAGATGATATATACACTGCTTGGAATCCGCTAATCAATGCAATGACTAATGAACTAACCAACGTTAATGTTACTGTTCCTTGCTCTCCAAAACCGTTGGATTTCATTTCAGAAATTTGTAAAGCTCCTAAAAGACAAGCTTTCGTTATTACAACTCCCGGCTCTGAATCATCATATATGAATGCTTTCACTTCTGTTCCATTCGATATGAACTATGAGCACCCAGATTATGCCGCTATTTCATTAGCAGCAGAATATTTACAATGTGTTGAAGGTCCATTTTGGAAAGGTATTCGTGGTGCTGGACTTGCATATGGTGCTAATATGATTAAGAAAACAGAAATCAACTCTTGGTGTTTCAATATTTACCGTGGTGCTGATATCGTCAAATGTTATGAAACCGCCAAATTAATTGTTGAAGACTTTGCTTACGGTCAACAATTATTTGATGAACAAATGATTAAGGCAAGTATTAGTTCTATTATTAACACTATTGCTTCCATTGAGTCGGGCTATTTTGATGCTGGTATTAGTAATTTTGTCGACAGATTTATCTTAGATAGAGGTGCTGATTTCACTGAGAGCTACTTGAATCGACTAGCTGCAGTGACAGCAGAAGATTTACAAAGAGTAATGAAGAAATATTTGATAAATTTATTTGACTCAGATAAGTCTGTAGTCTTTATTAGCTGTCACCCATCTAAATTTGAAACCATCCAAGAATTTTTGGAATCTAACGGATTTGACATTAAGGTCGAGGAGCTAGAAATTGATGAGGATGAAGACAATGAAGACAATGAAGACAATGAAGACAATGAAGCATAGAGCTCAAAAGATAGAATTTATGTAATCAAAAGAATCGATTTCAAAGAGTAGAAATTGTGTACTTTACAGTAAATAATATTTATATAGTGACTGATTTCGTGATTCATTATTATAGAATATTAATTCATTACCATTTTTAATAAAGAAACATTGCATTCATTTGTGTCTAAACCCAAATTTGCCAGAACCTTTACCACTTGAGCTAGATTTGTTGGATGAATTATTCTGGTTTGAACTAGTATGAATGATACCTAAACCCAAAATAGCAGAAGCGGAAGTACTTGGTAATCCGCTGATTAAATTATTCGAACTTGGAAGAGGTTGTGCTGCATGTCTCTTATGCTGTTTTTCTCTGGCATTGACGTAATTATTGAATAGTCTTCCACCTTTGTTGCTTTCACTAACTGATTTGGACATTGAAGAAAATTTGGTTTCTTCTAGTTGTGGTGAAGATGCAAGCTTCTGAACCTTATCAATTGTTGGGCTTGTAAGCTGGGATGAGCTACTGTTCCCGCTTGAAGTATTACGCTGTACTGATCCAGATTGCGAATCATTGTTTTTTGACCTTACTGAACCTGTTCTTACATCAGTCTTCTTAGGGTGTGTGAATTTCTTTCTTTCGTTGGACATGGAAATACTACTTTTAATAGCTTTTAGCCATGTAGTGATAAAAGTATTGTTCGTCAAACTTCTCTTGGAGAACAGGGTATTTTCTAGACTTGATAAAAGAAATGAATAAAAAGGTGTTTCAACAACAATGATATTATTTTGAGGACTGTTCATTGGAATTTCCTTTATATTGGTTCCTACTTGACTAAGATTAATATCGAATGACAAATCAAACGGAATTTGCGATAATGGTGATACATTTCTTCTTCTTGCGAAAATAAGTAAACGACCAAAAGTTGTTAAAACTAGTACTCTCCTTTTGAATTTGTCGTGTAAACTAAAACTTTCTAATAATCCACTGCCTTTAGCTTGTTGGAACAGTTTTTTAAATTTACCTGAAAATGCATTTCCAGAACCTTCATCGTTTGACTCATGTGGAGTATGTACATTAGACTCTGAACTGTGTGCTGTTGATTCATCATTTTCATCATCTAATAGTAAATTTAGTAATTCAAATGATGTGTATCGATTAGAATCTAGTAGCAAGTTATCATCTACATAAGAGACTTCATAGTATTGATCTTCTGGTAATGAAGAATCCCCAGCCCTAAATCCTGTAACTGCACCACCACTTCTAGCTACTTGTGATAAAAGAGTGGATCTACCATGATTGAATTCAGTAGGTTCGACTAGACTTCGGTGAGCTCTTGTAATCTTTTTCTCTAATAATTCAGTATCTATTGCGGAAAGAAATACTTCTTGTACCTTTAAAATATGTTCATCTATACTTTTCAAATGATATGACCACTGAATATCTTGTTTATTTAAGGCATTTTGTACTTTTGATTTTGATGTTGGTGAACCGCTAGATGAAGTATCATCCCTGCTGGTAATTTCTTTGATAGTTTGAGATTGAAGATTTTCATTAGGTGTATAAATTTCTTTGGTGGAATTATTTTTAGATGATTGCGTGTGACTACTGGATGGTCTCGAATTACTTGCAGTACCCTTAGAGGTAAAGTTACCAGATGAAAAGGAGCTACTACTATTTGATTTGGTATTATTTTCAGATAGATAAATTTTATTTGAAGTATGTAAGTGTTGATTTGATGATGGTCTTGAAATGGGGATTGAAGAATGTTGAACTGGTGTAGTATTACCGTTGAAATGTTGAGTGCTACTATCACTAGACGAGTTTGAACTTGTTATAATATTAGATAAATGTGAACCTGCGGTATTTGGGGCATGGGAATTGGTTCTATCCAGATTTTTCTTATTATTTGCAGAGTATGACGGAGAAGTCGTAGCTGCGCCTGTGGAAACGCCGCTTATTTTCTTATTTAATGTTTGTTTACGATTATCAATACCATGCCTAGCGTTTTCAAGTATAGCAGCAGTTCTTTCATCAGTTATCTTTTTCTTTGAGTACGTAGACGATGGTGAATTTGAAATTGTTGGAGTGATTGGTGATGATTGAGATGCTCTCAATGCAGGAGAAACCGCTGAACCAGGACGACTAGGTAATGAATTATCTCTTATGTTACAGTTACTTTTATTTGTAGTTGATGCTGTATTTGTACTCAGAGGTAGTTGTGACTTTGAATTACTTTTCTTCTTCGCTGAGTTGGAAGATGATGGTCTTGTATAAATCATAGGACCTTTCAATTCTGGTACAGATTGCATTGACTTAGCGGTCATTTTATATCCAGATAATTCAGGAACGGGATTTGACCATACTGAACCATCTTTAAAATTGACATCTTTGAAAAAATGATGTCTTTCAATTTGTAGTATACTCAATCTCTGATCCATTTGTTTTACTAAAATTCTTTTCACTAAGTCCCTAATCACTGTGGGGAAACCTGCTGTGAATGCATATTGTACTTTCATAACTTTTTGAAAAGTTAAATATTCGTTTGTTGCCTTAAATGGTGGTTTACCAGCGATCATTTGATATACTATACAACCGAACGCCCAAATATCGCATCTATAATCAGAATAACTTAAATTTAAAAGTTCTGGTGAGACGTATTCTGCAGTACCAACAAATGATTTCGATCTAGTCAAAAGGTTATATTTTGTTGTTGAGTTATTATTTGTATTATTTGACGAAGCTGATTCATTTTCTAAGATTTTAGCTGTACCGAAATCGGTTAATTTAACTTTCCAATTAGAGTCTAATAAGATATTTTCTGGTTTCATATCACGATGAATGATACCCTTTGAATGTAAGAATGCAATTGCGTCAATAATTTGAGCACTATAATAACAAGTAGCCACTTCATTTAATGAACCGAATTTTTTCAACAGTGATAAAAAATCCCCATTTGGTGCAAATTCCAATAGGAAATATAAACTTGCCTCATCTTGGAAAGTAAAAAATAATTTAATGATGGAATTTGAATTATTTAATCTTTGTAAAGCAGTCTTTTCGATATTAACGTATTTGACCTTTTTCTGTTTGATTAAATATTCTTTATTTAAAATTTTGACAGCGTATTTTTTACCTGAATCGATTGAAGTGGCTAATTGTACAGTAGAATAAGCACCATCACCAACCATTTCACCGAATTTGAAATCTTTAATACCCTTTTTAATCAATTGACGTTTTTTTTCACCCGTATTGGGATCAATAATTTCCTTTACGATTTTAGCGGCTCCTCTTTCAGCCCAATCGTCTTGTCTTTTCTTTAAACTTGGATCAATGGACATTCCTTCTAATTTGTTTGCTGTGTTGGAAACTTTATCATGTTGTAAAGGTGAAATTTGTGTATTATCGATACTTCCAAGTGATATTTGATCAGATTTATCAATCTCATCAGAATCGTCATCAATAATTGTTTCCACTAGGAAATCATTTTTCTTATCATTTGTCTTACCATTTTTCGAGATATTATTACTTCTTTTACTGTTACTGAAGATTTCTATAAAATTATTTGTATCAGTTAGGGCTTTCTGCATAATATCTTTACTATTCTTTAAGTAATATTCATTCATATTTCTATTTGAGGCAGATCTTTTGCCTATACCTAGTTCTGTTTGTACGATATCGTTATCATCATTGCCATTGTTTATGTTGTCATTAGTGTTGTCATTAGTTACGTCTTTACGAAGAATGTTATTATTGATATTGGTATTATTATCTTGATGCGTTACTTCGGTATCACTATCATCAAAATTGTCATTAAATTTCCCATTTTTGTTGGAAGATGGTGATGTAGAGAAATGGGGTAAGCGTTTCTTAGTGTACAATTTATGGTTTAGGTTGTCTTCATCAGTGGGTAGTAGGGGTCTTGAATTATAGTTCGTCATACTGAAATATTTCTCTATATATGAACTTGCAAAATAGCTTTAACTAATGTTTACAAGTGTAAATGATGTCTGTTGAAGCTATTAGCTTTGAAAGTATGTATGCCCCCTTTTAATACACCTTGCAAGTCTAAGTAAAATATCTATATAATATTGAAATAAAGAATAAAAACCTAACAGAATATTATTATGCTGCAGATGTGCGGGTAACGCCCAACTTAAACGGGTATCGAACGTGGAAAAAGGTTCGAGTTTAGGGTTTTCCAGTTAGGGCTTGCTATAACTGTAATGGTGTTTCCTGATCTAGCTGGGGTAGGGTTGGCACAGAGACTAAGGCGGGGGTATACCGTCGATGGAGAGAAGATACGCAGTGCTTCACAAGCACTATAAACAAGATGAAGTCTGGTTGTCTTAGAGACCACATAGTCTTGAAAGTCTACTTAAAACAAGTCTGAGGAATCCTCCCCTCGGGTGCCAAATGCAAAGGAGTTCTGACTAGTTGTAAGAAAAGTCATTACATAGCTATACCAAGCAGAAAGTACTGAAAATTCGCCTTACTAAGATCGCATTCACTTAACTAAGTGCCACACTCTCAACGGTACACTCAACACTGTAGAACGTGACTATTCTTATCAACAGTCGTGTTTCCGGCGACAGTAGATCACAGATGCATGGTATGCGCGACCCTTATATATCCCAGCTGTCAATTCGCCCAACAAGAAACGATCCGCCCGCCAAAACAAAGCGAAAACAACAAGAGAACAACAAGAAACAAACCACACCACCACGGAACGCAAAAATATCACGAAAGCTTCAAAGGAATCTCGGGCAATTCAACAAAGAGCGAAAAACCCACCACAACATTTTTCCACAGTCAACAATAAACTCAACAATTCGCATGTGAAAAACAAGCATCGTGGAAGGGAAACTATATAAGATGCCCTTGCAGCCTGCCTCGAACAATCACATAGACACTGCAGATGGCACAAACCATTGAACAACACACACTGGAACTCCAAACAACAACTGAGAAAAATGCTGGCAAGTTAGACGTCAGTGGTCACAACAGCACCGCGGTAGCCGGGACTAGTTACCATTTGAATGAGTTGGCACACTGGCAAAGGCATACCAATAACCGGTTTATAAAGACAGGCTATTTGAAAGAAACGAACTCGTATTGGTTATGTTTGCAAGCTATACGGTCATGGAATAACCAAACTGTTAATGTTATGATTAACATCGCAGCAGCAATAGTTTATTTACAATTGTTACTATTTTATACAGATTTGGTTCTTATACCAAGTTTCCCAACTACAACAATGACTGATTACATATTACTGAACATTTTCTTCGCTACTGGGTTACAATATTCATTAGTTCATGCATTCTTCCAATGGTTTAGAAATCATTCGTTGGAGCAGTATTTAATGTGGGGGAAAATGGCAAATTTAACAGTCATTTACCATTTAACTTCTTCCACGACAACGTTGTTGTACTATTGTTATTACGATAACGTCTTCTATTTTAAATTACTATCTATAATCACTTTCGCACTCATGATCATTATGTGCTTAGCAACTATAACAAATTTTTTTCAAACGACAATTTTGTTAAGGCATCGTGGTATATTATTTGTTGTCTTTGGTTTATCTCTTGTTCTCACACCTTTAACCTTCGGTATTATAATCTTCGGTTGGGAGAAAGTTAATCATAGAATTAATTTAAATTTACTCTCCGTTGAAATTTTACTATATTTTACAAGTGCTATACTGTACGTGGTAAAACTACCAGAAAGACTCTTACATAACACGAAAATATATTCATTCAACATCTGCTACATCCTGATAATACTGGCTTCTTTCATTCACTGGGAGATAATATTACAATCTTTCAAAGTAATGAGACTGGGACTAGACAATTCCACACTCGTGAGTTTCAAATAACAGAAGAAAGAGAAACGCCTTCACCACAACCAACAAAAACAATTACAAGAACAGAAAACAAGAAAAACAATCATATATCCTTAACACACATGCATGAAAGAAAATAAATTATATACAATTATATAGAAAGTGAAAAAAAAAAAAACAACTAATGAATCAATTAGTTTCTACATAAGAGATTTTTTCTACATTGCTCCGTTTTTTTCGTATTTCCCTAACAAATAATGAGCAATTCCACGTTGAATACGGCGAAAATACCCACAAACAAAAGAAACATGAGTAACAACAGAGATATCCAAATCTCGAAGGCAATGTCTTATTTACTAAGACATGGAGCACAAAAAGAAAATCTGCAAATCGATCCTAACGGATTCATTAAATTAACTGAGTTACTAAATCATAATAGACTTAAGACGCATCATACAACGCATGCTGATATTTTGCGAATTGTGGAAGAAAATGAAAAGAAAAGATTCATCTTGAAAAAAATGATCGATCCAAATGCAAATTCAGAATTTTTATTCGATTATATTGCAGCTACTCAAGGTCATTCAATTAAGTTAACACCAAATGATGAATTGTTAACCAAGATTAAATCAAATGTAAAATTAAACCATCCTTTAATTCATGGTACTAATTTGAAAAATTTGAATTTAATCTTACAAAGTGGATTCATTTCACGTATGCAAAGAAACCATATACATTTGTCCCCCGGTATCGTCGGTAAAGACTCTTATGTCATTAGTGGGATGAGAAATAATTCAACTGTGTTAATCTTTATGAAAAAGGATAGGTTGGTTGAAACGGGTAATTTATATAAATCGAAAAATAACGTCTTTTTAATCAGCGATAATATACCTATTGATTGGTTTGATCATATTGAATTTAGAAATATTACAAAGATTGATCCAAATGTTTTCAATTTGTTAGAAGGGCATGATATAGAATATACTTTTATACAATAGAAATTGCATCAAGATTTTGAAATAATAATAATGATAAATAATAATATATAAAAATTTTACGTAAAGTGTTTCTTTAAAAAGAGAAAGTATAAGATGGAAATAATAACTAATTAATGAGTTAATGAATTTGAAATACTTGTTTTTCTCATAATAACAATAATTGACCAATTTTAGCCAAAAGTTTTCTTTTTAATCTTCAAAAACTTCTTGTGTTGGTTCATATTTTAATTCATGCATTGCATTGACTTTATTAACTTGTTGTTTTCTCTTTTTGGCTAATTGTTTAGATGCTTTAATATTAAATCCATCCCTTAAGATAGTTTGTACTTCTTCTAATTCTAAACCAGATAATTCTGGGTAGCAGAAATAACAGAAGACACATGATAAAGCAGAAATACCAGCAAAGAAAGCAAATGTACCTGTTGGTGTGATATTTTGTAACATAGTCAAGAAAGTAGACGCAATAATTAATGAACCAGCCCAATTGGTTGCAGTGGCATAGGAAGTACCAATACCTCTAACATTAGTTGGGAATAATTCCGACTGTTGCCATGGTACAGTACCAATACCTAGTGCATAAAATGCGGCAAAGACAATAATAAATATAATGATGACAATCCCCCAACTGGAAAACCCAGTATGTAAAACTTGAGCTTCATTACCAATGAATTTAATACCAAGGAAATGGAATGCAATGGAGCAAATTGCTAACGCTACTGTCATACCTGGTAACCCAATTAACAATATATAACGACGACCAATCTTATCAATGGCAAAAAATGCAACTAATGTGAAGATAAAATTTGTACCTGAGACAATGATTGATACCGCAGTGGAATTTGAAAAACCAACAGTTTCAAATATTGTACCAGAGAAGTACATTAATGAATTCCAACCAGAAAACTGCTGAATGGCTTGTAACCCACATGCAATGATTAAAGCTCTAAAATTAGATGGTACGGTATGTAATTCTTTAATAGTATTCCAAATTCTTTCTGGTTGATTTTTACCTGGGATAGAATGATTCAATTCGATTAATTCATTTACTTTCCTTTCAATAATTTCATCTGATGCATCAGTGTATGATTTTTTTAAGACAGCCTTTGCCCTTTCAATATCATTCTTCATAACATAGTATCTTGGTGTATCAGGCAAGAAAAAGAAGAAGGAGAATTGTAAAACGGTTGGAATCAATGACAAACCCACTAAGATTCTCCAACCGTTATGAACATGATTCAAACCTGCACCACAACCGTATGCAATTAATTGACCACCAGTTAGCCATAATGAGTTAATGACTGTTAAACGTCCTCTAATCATTTTTGGTGCAATTTCACTAATAAATAATGGTGAAATTAAAGAACCAATACCAACACCAAAACCCATAATAAATCTACCAACGGTCATTTGCCAAAATGTGTGTGCTGTTATCTGTAAAATGGCACCAATCAAAAACATAATATTGGAAAACATGATACATGGTTTTCTACCAAAAATGTCTGCTGCAGTACCAGCAAATATAGAAGTTACTAATGCACCTAATGAAGTAGCAGCGGTAATAAATTCTTTATCACCATAAGTTAATACTTTACCATCTAAATCTGTGCCAATAGAAACCAAAGCTGATGATATATAACCAGTATCATAACCGAACATGAAACCAGAGATGGAGGCAACAAATGTTAGTAATATGATGAATGGTGAGATTGATTGATTGAAAGTGATAATAATTGACGTGTCATCTTCGTCATTTACAGGTCTGATCATGATTCTATCATGTGAATCCCTGTCGTCATCATCACTATAATAAGCGACGGTAGTTTCTTGATTGTTGTTAGTGTTATTTCCGTCTCCATTTTGTGATATGATAGATGAATCAACTTTATTTATATTGTTATGTTTATTGATTAGTTTAATTTCATTACCACTATTATTTATTGAAAGATTATCGTTATTTATAGATTCGTCGTCTTCAAAAGATGGTAATTTATCATTGAAGGACATCTTGTAACTAAGAGCCACTATAAGAATAAATTAGACGATCTTTGAAACCTTGGTGATCCTCGAGAGTAGTAACGAAATAATTTCCAAACAGCAATAAGAAAAACCAGAATTTGTATTCGAAGTGTAAGAAATTATATATTTTTGATTCACGAATGGGAAATTTGTTTGGAGGTAAGCCAGAAAGTCTAGAATTTCTGTCAACCAATCAGATTGAAGAAACACTGCCACGTGTTGGGGTCGAGCAAAGCCGACATTGTCGCTTTTTGTTGAATTTTCGGATTTTGGACTCTCTTCGTCCTGAGTGATATGACACTTGTTCCATCTTTCCACGGAACGGAACAACAAAAATTGAATCTTTTTTTTTTCGGAGTTGCCAAAATTGAAATTGTGTTTGTCTACGGACAATTTTAAAATTGAAGGAAGTCAGATTAGAGGAAAATGTCGTTATTTTGAAAAATTTGGCCCTATTTATTTTTTAGGTTATTTTTTTCTTGGTTTTCTGTCTACCAGTTGTAGATATGATTAGCCGCCAAGATTTCAAAATGAATAATAGTGATAATATTGATTATGAACAATTTTTCTTCGAAAAAGATATAAAATGTATGACATGCACAGGCTCCACTCAATTGTTTATTGACAAATATAAACAATTAATTAGACACAATTCTTTTCTTTTTAATCCTGATAAGATGTTCCACAATGGAAACGTTTTATTGGACATCTTTTTCATACGAAAACAGCCAAACTTATATAATACAATAATTAAATACTGCTATGCTTTGAGTTGGCAAATGTATCGACAATTTGATTTTATACCAAACCTATATAAACTAATTAAAATCTTTTGGCATAATATTTTACTAGATTGGCAAGAATGGTTTCTTAAAATAATCAAATGGAAAAATTGTTTCGACTTTGATGAAAGCATAAATTTTTTCAAAATGAGATCTCATTACACTTTTGATTTGATTAATTTCATGGAATTAGTGCAAAATGATAGGCAAAGATATAAAGAGCTAAATGAATTGACAAATTTTGACAATTTTCTCGTAATTGAAAATTCAAAATTTTGCAACATTGATTCTTTTACAAATACAGTTTGCCAAGATTATTTACAAGATGGCAATATATATCACAAAAAAACAAAATATTGGAAGCTTGGCGTTTGGTTAGATAATAAGAATAACATCATTATTTTCACCATAATCCAAATGAATAATAATAATCCACTACAATTGGAAGGTTTCTTGATTAATAGGGAAAATATACCTTTTATAGTGAAAAAGTTACTTCAAATAATAAACTTGAGTCTTTTACAGTATTGGCAATTTAAATTTTATTAACCTAGTTAAGAAACATCAAAATAATAGACGGCTTATAGCTTAAGATTTCAAACTTACAACAATGTTTCCAGCGTACATCTACGGTTTTACTGGATTGGGAAACAAATTACGTGTTATGTCAAGTCCACCAAACATGACCACCATATTGAAAATTCGCTCGTTTTTCCTTTTTGGTTTCCCCAGTGAAACACACGTAGGGACAACAAGCAACGGTAAACAATGAAAAGAGCGCACTTGCGCTTAAGTATTGAAAATAGAATTTTTGCATCATGTTATTACCGCATTCAGTAGGCCCTCTTTGAAGCAATTGCCTGATACTGAAAATACCCCTTATTATGTTTTTCATTTTTCTGATTTTTTCCGTTTCTGCAATTAAGAAGGTGTTTTCTTACCCTTTTGAATATCCCCTTTGCAGTTTTGCCTATTTACCTTACTGCTTTAGGAGATGTTATGTCCGAAACTCCA
This sequence comes from Grigorovia humatica, assembly GCA_030462875.1. Classification (NCBI taxonomy): domain Eukaryota; kingdom Fungi; phylum Ascomycota; class Saccharomycetes; order Saccharomycetales; family Saccharomycetaceae; genus Grigorovia; species Grigorovia humatica. The sequence continues at coordinate 66,414 of JAMSGM010000013.1, read as the reverse complement.
ATTCTATTATTTACAATGTGACTAAACGGACTCCCTTATTCGATGTTTAATGCATATTTCTTCCAAATCGTTTATAAACTATTTTAAACATTTAAGAATACATATTTCTTACCAAAGCAAAATAGAAATTCCGGTCTAATGAGAGGGTTACTGTGGAAAAGATATTAAATACCAGATAGAAAAAATTTTGCTGCCTACATTTTTATTTTTTCACAGAACTTCAAGCCAAAATACCAACTGCAGTCCAATTACGTTTCAATCAACGCATAATCAAATCCCGACTTCTCCTTTGTTTACTTTCTTGGAAGTCTTGCACGCAAGATCCAACTGTTCAAATTTAGCATTTTATTCCCTCTTTTGGTATTTTGCGCCATAAGTTACAGTTCAAATCTCAACTTTTTTTTTTTTTTTGAAAAAAGTAAACCAACAGAAATCATACTTTTGCAATATTGAGTCGCTAGAACAACAGCATTTCAAACATAGCAAATTGCTACATCTTTAAATTTGAATTATACAGAATATCAAGAAATTTTACTGATTTTGACGTATGTCAATACCACAAAAGAGAAAAAAATAAAAATATGTTACAAAAATCAATTTTTCTCTTAATCTTTTTATATATCAAATTTTCATTAAGTGCAAAATCCTTCACTTATTATGGTTGCATCAATAAGGACTCTATTTCTGGTTTATCATCTCAGGGACAATATATTTATCAGTCAGTAGACTATTGTCAAAATTTATGCCCTCAATCTAATATTGTAGCTCTTTATAATGGTAATGAATGTTTTTGTGGCACATTACCCAATATTTCCGAAAACATCAATTCAATATCAAAACTGTCACAAGATCAATGTAACGTGGTATGTGATGGTTGGCCATATCAATTTTGTGGTGGTAATAATGCTTGGGATGTTTACATCAATAATGATTTTCAAGATACTGAAGTAAATAGTGGGAGTGTGAATACTAATACAGCCGGTGTCACCCCGATTGACAACACGCAAGCTAGTTTTTCAACTACTGGCGTATCAAGTGGAAAGAATAGCGATAAAATTAGTAACACATTAGTTGCCACAACAGGTTTATCAAAAGTATCAACAACATCTCCCAAGTCAGGATTGGTATCAACAATGCGGAATAGTCTTGATAACAAATTATCAACCACCAAAGTTAGCAGTAACAACAATATTGAAGCCACTTCTTATAAATTGACTGAAAGTTTCTTATCTGTACCAAATACTGAAATAAAACAAACATCAACAAACTCAAAAACGACTGATATAGATTCGAAAAAGTCATCAGTTACATTTACTAACATCTCCAAACTTTTTACAACAAACCCTACCAGTAAAGTAACTTCAACTATAAGTACTTACTCTATATTTTCATCCAAGAAAACTACTTCAGCAAGAACAGTGAATAAATCACTTCTGAATTTTTCATCCACATCGAATAAAATATCAAATCTAGTTACCACATCAAACTCTTCATCAAAGTCAAATGAAATTGTTGTGGTTAAAACTACCGAAACAGCTGCAACAATACAAATTTCATATCAAATCATAACATCAGTACGATATGCGACAAATATTGTTACAGAATCTGTTATATCCAAAATAAAAGGTACACAGACAACTATTTTTGTTACTGCAACCGCTATAAACCAAATTACTTCCACCACTGCAGTTCTCCAAGCTCCCAGTAATGTAAACAATAATAAGGGCTTTAATAATGTAAGTAAAAAAAGTTTAAGTGGTGGGGATATTGCAGGTATTGTCATTGGTATAGTGTTTGGTCTATTATTAATAATATTAATATTAGGTTATCTCTTCTGGTATAAGAAAAGGTATGGGAAAAGCAAAGAAGAAGATTTTGAAGAAAAATACAATCAATATAAAGAAAACATTCAACATAACCCATATTCATTTGGTGATAATGATCACTTACCAACGGAAATTCCAGCAGTTCACCAAAGTAGTACTAATTGGTATACATCAAATACGGCAAATACAAACAGTTCTTTTGCAGATGGTAGTCATAACAGTCGCGGTTTTCTATTAAATGAAGAAAATTCTATAGATACAGACGATAATATTATTCCAATACATCACGATTCTGAACATACCAATACAGATACAAGTAATAACAATCCAATTAATCATGGAAATTTATTATCAGCGCCATTCTTCAATAATAAAGATATTTTCAGTGCTACCTCTTTAGTTAATAATCATGAAGGTATGTTACATATTGTTAATCCAGATCAATCCGACGTAGATAGCATAATAAATAAGGATACAAATCACAGCATGCTAGATAATATTATTGATAATAGTAGTTCAAACTCAAATAATAATGTTGAAGAACTTTCAGAAAAGATTTGATTAAGCGAGTTTCTTAATTTATGTCTAACTGCTTTCAAACTCTGACCACACAGTAAAATCTGAATTTCAGTCAACGTTATTCATCACCTCCTTTACGAAATTACTTATTAATATCATTCATACAATCACATAATCAATATAAGCTTATATAGTAAGGGTTTATAGAACCTTTTTATATTGTTTTACATCATTCTCAGTCATGAAATATCTAGAAAACAATTACATACCCAGATATTGTTTCATAACAAAGCAAGCTAACCTGTCTGTGACGTTTTTTGATATTATTTAGCAAAAAGCAGGTTAAGAACATTTGCAGCGAACTCATTAGTAATATGAAAAGTACAGAAAAGTAGAAAGCAAAGAGTTATTGATACATATTTATTACCCGATGTAAAGTATAACTATTTCTCTACGTTCTGATTCTCTACTCCTTTTATAAGGAAAATCTTTGAAAAGAAAGTAAAATTAAGATCTTATTCTTCTTACCTTGGTATTTCAGACATTTTTTGCTTAAAACGGCGGTTTTTTATGAAAACAAGATTTATCTCAATAAGAAAGCTGATATGGTGCAGAAGAGGAATTTAAAAAGGACGACACATTCATTAGTTTAAAAGTTTGTCAAGTTAATAGCTTGTTTATTTAGCAAAATACTACGGTTAATTCATCTTTTACTAATTTATCAATAAGTTTATTAATCTTTGATGTGGTTTAAAAATGTGATGTATGACATAAAAATGACGAATACTTTTGATAATATTGATTCTTCTCGCACTTAAAAAACTTCATTCTTTCGGAGTAAGTTGAGATTCAATGAAAGAACAATGAAAAAGAAAACATGTGTGAAATTTATATAAGTACCACTATGCACTATTTGTGGGATAACGAAACGGGAGTGTAATTATTGAGGTATATAAAAAGGTGAATGGTTATATACTCTGACTAAGATTATATAGATTATTACTAATCTCTTTTTTTTTCCACTAGAAACTCTCACTTTTCTTGGAATACATTTTTCGTCACTTTATATAAGATTACAAGGTACGGGTGAAGTTAGCAGCTAATTAGCTTCGGTAAGCAACACTGTTACGTAATGTAATTGTTGGATATAGTATGAGTATTCGTAATAGCGTGTTAGTGCTTATGGGAGATTAGAGATATAAAAACAGTAGGCGGCTCTCTTATTCAGATATATATTACATATAAACTGTCTGATATAAATATCTAACTAAATGATCCATTAGTTATCTAATTCTTATTGATTTATTATTCCTACATATTCTTTCGCTAATTTATTTATTTTTAACTATTCGTTGCTTGATTATTTATTGATTAATTGATTCTTAAATAATGTAAAATAAATGAAAAAAGTAGTTACTATATAACTTTTCAAAAGAGATAATACGATTAATAAACAGATCCCAATAAGGCGAAATTATCAACTATCGCTCATTATTTCAGCTATACTACAGTAATTGAGTTTTAATTAATAAAAAATTGCTTCCAATCGGAGTCGAACCGATGATCTCCACATTACTAGTGTGGCGCCTTACCAACTTGGCCATAGAAGCTTGTGAAATTTTGTTATAATTGAAGATTGAGTCTAAGACTTCAAGCTGTCACATGGTCTAAAATTAGTTGAGTCATTTTTAATTGAAGTTTAGTCACGATCAAATTAGTGACTGTTCCGGTCGATACAACCATACACCACAACAATGATTGTTACACTACCTCGTCGTTATTTGTCTGACAAGTCTCTTACCGTATTTGTAAATTAGTTATCCAAATTGTCATCGACAATTTGTGACGCAACATGAAAAGTTTTCATGAGAATAATTATTATATAAAGAGCTCTAATTTCTAATTGAAATTAGAATTCGAGTTCGAGTTTTTATATTTTATTATATATTTTGTTTTATAAGAAAACATCTAGAATTTGAATAATAACATCGCCATTACCTTGGTTCATTTTATTATTAGTTTCACCCTAAATCTTGTATTAAGATATTATAAGTTAATTTACATTACAACAAAAAGGTATTTTCTAGCTGTTAATTTTATACGTTTATTTAGTATATTTGCTTGCCTTGTAACTGTCCCATTGATATATGAATGAGATTACCAAGAGGAAGATTCACTCACTACATTGCTTTGGCTTTACAATACTGAAATAAAGCTTCCGCAAAGTATGCTAAAGTACAAATTGCTTTGAGTTTAAACAAAACATAAAAATAAAGAAAAAATATCTACTATCTGAATTTATCAGTGGTAAACAGGAGTTATTCAAATATATGAGATAAGCTTACTTATCGTTTTCGTTTGCTATCGTTTCCTTAAGGTTAATTAAATTAGGATGAATAAATACTTTTCGAATTTTGTAATTAAGGGCTGTTTAAAAATGCAAGATATCAGAAGATGATACAAAATCCTATTGCAAGAAAGTTATAATTTCGCGTGCTGTTATGAAAGCTGATTTTAATACAAAGTTAAGCTTGATTACATTCCTTTTTTAGTTAAAGACTCGTATTACTCAAAATTATAATTTTCAGATTAAATATATATTAATATGTAATATCAAAAAGTATCAATTTTTTTAAGCCATATAACTTTCGAAACTTTGTACAATATATTTCGAGTTTTTTCTTTTTGGAGTTCGAAAAAGCAATAAATTAGTGGTATTATGTTTTTGTTTACTTTGAAATCGAAAGAAATTGCAATACTTGGTGAAAAAAAAACAAGGGCAAATTATAAAAGAAAAATAGTTTCCAAAAAATTATGTTAGTTGAAAAAAACAAAGTATTAGAATATTATTAATAGTGGTAATAAGAATATGAAAACTGTGACAAAAATTGAATGAACTCTTAAATTGTTATTAATTTTTGAAGAACCATTGGATGAACCACGTGCGTTGGCTGAAGAAGTTGAAGTGGAGGTCGAGGTTGCTGTATTTCGTAGGGATGTTTTCACAATAGTAGTATCATCACTTGTAACAGTAGTAGTTATCATTGATAAATCTTTTGAGTTAACTGAAGAAACTGGATTACCGTAAGGCAAGTTAGTGAAAATATTACCTAGAGATGTACTTCTCATATTACTTGACCAAGTGGATGAATAACCAGGAGCTTTAGTTGCACTTGGTATCCCATTAGATCCACTGATAATTTCTATCTCAGCATCATCATCATCGACATCGAATTTTGCTTGAGCCAAACCAATTTGATAATTTTCTAAATCATAAACGACATAAGCATGTGAAAGGAAAGTGTCACCTAAGATGATTTTATCTGATTCGTAAGGTACTAAACCTATAATACAAGAAGATCTTGAAATTTTTATCAAATAATCATTTAAATTTGTATTAATGTGGAAACCACCAAAATCGAACACTAAATTAGTTGATTTGTCAAAACTAGTTGAAATTTCATCATTGTCGCAAGGTACGATATAATAACCAACTCTTGAATTATATTGAGCACCAACATTACTAGCAATTTCTTGCAAGATATCTTGTGGTAAATAAGTTAAAGTAGTACCTGAATCTAGTAAAGCAGGTATCTTTGTAGTTGATATAGTTATTTGATTTTCATCATCTTGTGATTTTGAATTGTTTGTAGAGATACCAATACCTTGTAATGTGACATCGAATTGAATTGGTTTATCAAATCCACTACCAGATAAAGTATTAATGATTGGTATAGTGTATAAAGTACCTGTATATTTTGAATGATCTACCCCACCGAAAAGAATTGAACCATGTTCTTCATTTAATCTATTTAAATATAATGAGTAAGTCAGTGAGTGAATTGCACCAGATCTTTTCAAAACCATGGGGAAATTATCATAAGTGTAAGGTTTATTTGAAGCTGAACCGACATTAGTCATTTCCAATCCCGAGAAGCCTATCCCCATCACACCAACAGATGAGTTAGTTCTATTTGCAACTGCAAATGATAATCCGGTTATATTTAAATCATCTAAATGTAAAACATCTTGGCCCCAAATACCAGATGCAAAAGTTGTATCACCATAGGATATATGGAAAACTGGTGCAGATTGATTTTTCCTAAATGTGTCTGATTTATTAACGTTAAAGACACCAAATTCTTCACAATCGATGGTGTCATCGACATTAATGCCATTATTATTATTATTATTATTATTATTATTATTACTGTTTGTGTTGAAATTGTTCATACAATATGGGTTGTTTGAGCCAGTGACCCACAAATCGGAAGATCCGGTGTCTACCAGTACTGTGACCTCTTGATTTGGAGTACCTATGCTTAGTTCTACTGAATAGAAGCTTTGTTCGTTAGTCAATTCTACTAGTTCGTAACCGTTTTGTCTCTTGTGTAACCTTAGTTGAGGGTTCCAATGTGGTTGGGCATCCTGTATGGAGTTACCGTACTTTTTGGTGAAGGACAAAGGAACGACTTGTGGGTGTTTTGCGTCCAACAGCCGTGGTAGCGTGATCCAGCAAAGGACGTACACGAAGTTGGTAAGAAGCATGAATCTTTGTGTCAATTAGCGTCCAACCGCCTGCAAATAAAGAGACAAGCAAAAGCAACGGCGGCTATCAACATCGAAAACAGCCGGTATAAATACGCACGCAGCAGAAACGAACACAAAACGAAACCCTACACAGCCACTCCCCTAAACAGCGGACCCTTCAAGGGTTCGACACCACAAGCCCGCAGAAGCCCGAACCGCAGACATCGACACTTCCCCGCACCAACAGTCAAACCCGAACCGCAAAGGAAAATCCGAAGGGGAACGGAAGGAAAATCGGAGAGAAACCGAAAATATCGCGACGGAAACGGAAGAAAGATGGAAGAAAAAACCCAACGGAAACGGAAGCTAAAGGCAGAGGAAACGGAATCAAAAAGGGACGGAAAAAGTCAACGGAAACGAGTCACACGCGTCCCGCAATTCCTGCGTCGAAATTCCGCGGAATTTCAAAACATTACTCATCGCCTTCAACACAGCAACTATAAAAACTCACCAACTCACAGCACTACCACCAATACTACTACCACCTTCAAAAACATCAACAACATCAACATGTCAACGCAAGTCATTTTACATTTAAGAGCCGAAACTAAACCTATGGAAGCTCGTGCAGCTTTAACCCCAACCATCGTGAAAAAATTGATCTCGAGCGGTTTTAAGGTTTATGTAGAGGAATCACCACAATCAACGTTCGAAACTTCTGAATACAAAGATGTTGGCGCTCATATCGTACCCACTGGCTCTTGGATCTATGCTCCTCGTGATAGAATCATCATTGGATTGAAAGAAATGCCTGAAGAGGATAAATTCCCCTTAGTGCACGAACATATACAGTTTGCTCATTGTTATAAAGATCAAGATGGTTGGAAAGATGTCTTGACTAGATTTATTAATGGTAATGGATTATTATATGATTTAGAATTTTTAGAAAATGATCAAGGTAGAAGAGTCGCTGCTTTTGGATTTTATGCCGGTTTTGCTGGTGCTGCACTTGGTGTGAAAGATTGGTCATTTAAACAATTACATTCAGATAATGAAGATTTAAATGGTATAACACCATTCCCCAATGAAAAAAAATTAATTGATAATGTTAAATTAGATTATAATAACGCCCTACGGAAAGGTGCTAAGAAACCTAAGATTTTAATCATTGGTGCAAAGGGTAGATGTGGTTCTGGTGCAATTGATTTATTACATAAAATTGGTGTACCAGATGAAAATATACTAAAATGGGATATTGAAGAAACATCTCGTGGTGGTCCATTCCAAGAAATCGCACAAGCTGATATTTTCATTAATTGTATTTATTTATCTAAACCAATTCCACCATTTATTGATATGAATTTATTAAATAATAACAATAGAAAATTAAGAACGGTAGTTGACGTTTCTGCCGATACCACTAACCCACATAATCCAATCCCAATTTATAATATTGCCACAGTCTTCAAAAAACCAACTGTAAGGGTAAATACTACTAAGGGTCCTAAGTTATCTGTTATATCCATAGATCATTTACCATCTTTATTACCAAGAGAATCATCAGAATTTTTCGCTCGTGATTTACTACCCTCTTTATTACAATTACCTGAAAGATATACTGCTCCTGTTTGGGTCAAAGCGGAAAGATTATTTAATAGACATTGTGCTCGTGTTCATAGATCTTCTAAATTATAATCGATTTATATACTTTTGTCAAATAAAAGAAAAAGTTTTCCAACAATTAATGGAATGTACAGAATTTGAATAAATATCTAAAATTTTTAAACATTTATTTATCTTGCATTATATTTATATATATTATGTCATGCTTTTTTTTTTTTGTTGGATATTTTTGAATTTGTTTCTTATTTTTCTTTTTGCTTCAATTGTAAATGTGATGATTAACAAAATAACGGCAATAAGATAATTCTGCTAAAAAAAACAGAAACAGCAAAAATACAAATCATTTTGCAATTCAATTACTCTAACTCAATTGTGACTTTTTCCTTCTTAGTTTTATTCTTTCTTTTCTTATTCTTTTTCTTTTCACCAAACATAACTTTTTTCAGTTCTTCCGTATCACTAACTTCTGCTTCACTTTGTTCAACATCTTCCAAAGGCCTTTTCATGATGGTTTCATACTTTTCAACTGATTCATCACATAATGTTAAACAATTTAATCTTTCACCACAATCATAAACAGCAATTTGTTCCTTAGTTGACATGTCCCAAACAACAATCTTACCATCTGAACCAATACTAACTAAATAAGTAGCATTTACATTTTGATAAAATTGAAAATCTTTGACACGATTCGTATGACCTAATAATGAATGTGTGGGTTGTTTTATATCGGCTTCATCTTTGATTAATTCTTTCACTGGATAAAATTGAATATTACCATCACTTAACCCAATACAAAGATATTCATCATCGGTTAAAATTATCCTTTCCATATGTTGAATGGTTTTTTTACCAATATCAATTTCAAAATGAACTTTAGCATCATTTGTAGAATAGACTAAAATTTTATTTAGTAATGCAACAGCAAAATGACTACCATTTTCACCAATCCATCTAACAAACTGACCATTTTGATTATAATTTCTTAACTTTAATACAGCAGCTTTCTTTATAGTCATTAAATTCCATAATCTAATCGAATGATCATCTGATACACTGACAGCAATTCTTGATGATGGATGAATATCCATATCATTAATTCTCTTTGTATGACCCTTCAATGTACCAAAATTTTCCCAATCTTTCACTCTCCAAAGAATTATCTTACCAACATCATCAGATGATAACAACCATTTATTTGTACTTCCATCACCCTTTGAAAATTTTAATGAAGTAATGGAACCTTGATGCGCCAAAAGGGTACCTAATTCTTTCCTTTTCTGTAGATCATATATCCTAATATGTTCATCATTGGACCCGGACACTAAATATCTTTTGGATACATCGAGACATTTAACACTTAGTGAATGTGCCTGGAAATGGAAAATTGGTGTAAAGATAGGTGTTTCACTACTAGACAAATCTAATGACAGACAAAGTAAATTATGTTCATATGACCCAACAATAATCCTGAACTGAGTAGTAGACATTCTAAGTTTAATTACGGGTTTATGGTTTTCCCTCTGTTAAACAACTTTTGAGATGAGCTTAAATTGCAAAAAAACAATTTTTTAAATTTTCCCAACTCTTTTTTTTTCTCGTGAAATTTTTCACTTTCCTGTTTGGGTTATGCTTTTGATCGATCAGACGTCACTAATCATGCAGCCAGCCGGTCATCGAGCGAACTGGGTAATGTATTTAGTATTTTACTCGGCTGAAAGCCGGGGAAATGATTCTTGATGGTATGGCTCACTCTTTCACGACCTAACACAAATTTAGTTAACATGATACCCATATATTTTGTAATATTATCACTGAACTTGGGGATAATACTGTCTGTATTACCAATTGCATACAATAACATCCATGAAGAAAGAATGATCAATAGCGGTAACCAAAAAAATTGTAACATTTTATCATTCTGGAAATTGATTTCACTTTGGTAGAACAATTTTTCAAACTCACTTTCCTTATCACCGTCATCATCTTCATCAACATCTTCTTCGTCAAGTGATGAAGAAGAAGATGTCACAACAAATGATAAAACTGATTCATTATTCATATTATTAACATTGATATTGTCAACAGATTGGGAGGTATTTGTTGTGTGCACTTTATCTGTTTTAGAATCACCTAAGAGACCCTTCGGGAATAAATCTTCATATTTTGGTAAAATATCATCATTAATTCTACTTTTCATTCTATCCCAAAGTGAAACAATATTATCTGGTGAACTACTAACACCATTAATACTGACACTTCTTGATAAATCAACACTACTCTTGCATACTGATAATTTTTGTTCAGCACTGATAGAATTTATATCTTCATTAAAATTGCTACAACTACCTTCTTCTTCGGTTTCACCTTCTGTATCATAATCTATATCATAATCAGTCCAATTATTATCAGAAGATGAAAGCATATCATCACTTATGATGTTAGAGTCTACTATATCTGAAAAGTTGTTCTCAAAAGTATCTAAACTCATATGATTTGTTAAATATAACTGTTTTGGTGTTATACCATTTATTGCTTTTCTCATGTAAGAATTTGGTTCTTTACTATATTTATTCAAAAGCTTAATGATAGCCATATCACCATGAACAGCTGCAAAATGTAAGGGTAAGTATCCGAAGGAATCTTCTAATTGTGATAATAATCCACGACTCTTGATTAATAACAATTCCACTAATGATTTGTACGATTTCAAACACGCATAATGTAAAATTGTTCTACCAGCTTCATCAGATAAAGTGAAATTAAAATCTTTTGATCTTTTAATGATGCCAATTAATAAAAATTCTGTATTAGAATTTTTGTCTGGCTCATTCACTTGTGAATAATTATTTTGATAACTTGTACTAGTGGAACTGAATTCCTTATTACCATTACTGTTACTATTTTGATCATTGTTTCTGTACGAACTATCAATGATTTGTCTGGCAATATTTCTTGGATCGTCTAATTTACCATTCATCTTTAACCCAACAATTTGTAAAGCTAATTCTACTATTTTTTTATCAGTATCATCTAAATAAGTGAAAACAGGACCAGTAGTTTTCGTATTATCATTTATTACACTACTATGATCTAAATCAATATTATTAGTATTATTATTATTGGAAATATTTCTATTGGAAGAAGAAGAATGATTATTATCTTCAATAGTAACAATTACTTGACCAGCCTTATTTGATGGTGGTAAATAAGTTACTAAAGTTGTTAAATTCCAAACTTGAGTTGACAAAGCAATATTATTACCAAATTTCACAATTTGACCATCTCTAAAATTTGAACCTAATAAAGTAATTTCAATACCACCTGTAATTGAACCTTGTGATGGTATCACACGATGAACAATTGGTGGTAATTGTTGTTCTGAATCATATGGGAATGAAAGATTACTAGTTGATTCGTTTGTCGTTAAATTCGATGATAAATTATTATTTCTGTTACTATATGGTAGCGAACTTGCAGATGAAATGGATGAATCAGTGAAACTAGTTCTTGGTCTTTTATAAAAGTGCATATTATTATTATTACTATTATTATCATCATTGCTAATGTTATTATTATAGTTACTGTTCTGAATATTAATAAATTCCATAGAGTCAGGTAAATTTAATGATGGATTATTTGTACTGTTAGCCATTGTTTGATTATTATTGGAAAAATTATAAGTGGCATTTTTGAAATTATTATTGAAATCATTATCAAAGTTATTGTTGTTACTTGTGTTAATAGGTACAGAAGTATCAAGATTATTTAACATATTTTCTAGAATAATATTTTGTTCAATGTCATTAGCAATTTCATTAGCGATAGTATTATTAATTAAATTATTTGTTTTATTATTGTTATTGTTATTATTAACGTTAAAGTTATCCACATTATCATCTGTTTGAGATGAAGGTGAAGGAAAATGAGAACCATTAATCAAATGAATACTTTCAATAGATTGTTCTCTATCGAAATTATTTTTAGAGTCAATAGGAGTTGATAAAGGTGATATCAATTCTTTCTTAAAAGTATCTATATCACTTGGAACATTCGATGAGTTTTGGTGTTTCATATCAATACTTGTAATTGATCCTTGCTGTTGTTGCTTCCTATCCATTATTATAATATTTGATGAAATATATTTACCCAAGATACAATTAGAAGAATCTTTTAGTATAAACATGATATTGAACCCATTATCTGACTTATGATGCCTACAATAACAAACTATTCTAGTTATTAGCTCGAAATTAATTTGTTGTTGGTTAATATTATCGATGGGGAAAAGTTGCTTTTGGTTGAAGATTAATGCACTTCTATTTGGATTATTACACCAATGTAAGTTATCACAAAGACCAGATTTTCTTCTTGAAGCACGTCTCTGTTCTCTCTTGACACAACGCTCACAAACATTGATTAATTTCTCCTGTTTAGTATCTACCAAATATGCATCCACATATAAGATGCTATCTTTGAAGAATTGTGGTACTTTGTTCAACTGATTATCGTTTAAATAGAATTTTTCCTTTGCCATGGAATCCATTGGTAGATGAGCCATAGTTTGTACTAAATTACAACCAGGTCTTGAAATCAAAGAAATTTTCAATTTGAGTTGGTTTTCCACTCTAGTAACGATCGGTAATCCCGTCATTTGGAATCTGATGGGTAAATTATCAGTAGGTAAGTTAATTAATTGAGATATATCAATTTTGTTGGCGGCACCATCAGATACAATGTTTGTAGTATCACCAAATTTTAAAGTCGAATACATTTTCCTTGCTTCACCGACGCCATCAGCGAGCACGCCCCACCAGTCCGAAAGAATATTATTGTTCATAGCTTTAACAGTGGGTGTTGTACTGTTGTAGCCTTTCCTCCTGTGTGTAAAGTATATATTGAATTTTACGATTCAAATTGTTTCAAAATGAAACTTTGGTTGCTTATATAAAAAAAGATTTTTTTTTCTATTTTCTTACAGATGCACAAGAAGAGGTAAGAGAAAAAAAACCTGCATTTTAATGTTGCATATCGAAAAACTTGACATTTAAATTGCTTGGAAAAAACGGTATCTCTTCATTGTCGGTTTGTCTGTCTCTTTCAAAGAAAACGAATACTAATTGTCGGTTTGTCTGTTTTTTTGCTGACTGTCTGTTTATTACACAAACGGTTGTCATTTTTCTCAATTGCAAATTGTCTACTTTTCTGTCCCCAAAAATTTGTCTACACTTCCAAGTAATTTACCGACATGGAGGAACTATATACCGCGTTTTCGAGTGCCGATTACGCAGACGTGCGTAATATTGATGTGACTGTCCCCGATACCGACACTGAGACATTATGCCAGATTATGTACACCGATGAGTACAAAGAATTGATTCATATTTGTCACAGCTTGATTGTCGCCAATGAATATACCCCCCGTTCCTTCAGATTAACGACAAAACTGATTGAATTGGCGCCCGCTTATTACACCGTGTGGAACTACCGTTTCAATATTTTCAAACATCTCTTGTCGCCACCGTTGGATTCTCAGTGGGACCCCCAGCTTATGATCAAAGAATTTGATTGGTTGGACGAAGTTACTTTGAACAACCCTAAGAATTACCAGATTTGGTCATACAGGCAACAATTAATCGTCACATGGCAACATCACCATAGCAACAAAAGCAGCGATGATGATGAAGACGGTATGAAATCCATCGATATCAAAAGAGAGTTACCCATATTGGACATAATGATCGATGCAGATACCAAAAATTATCATGTTTGGTCATATAGGAAGTGGGTAGTACAAAGATTTGATGATTTTACCAATGAACTTGGCTTTATCAATAAATTTATTGATCGTGATATTTATAATAACAGTGCTTGGAATCATAGAATGTTCTATTTACAAAATGTTCAACCTGACGATTCGATGTTACAAGAGGAAATCAAGTATACAATGGATAAAATCAAACAAGTACCACAGAATATTAGTTCGTGGAATTATCTTCGTGGTATCTATGATTCCTTCTTGAAACCAGACGATACTTTGAAAGAATTCGTTATGGAATTTTGTAAAGATATACCATTGGCCTCCAGGACTGCAATTACATCAAACACACAACTACCTGATGTGGAATGCTCGTTTGCCATAGAAGTACTTGCACAGTTATCCAAAGATGATCCAATCTTGCAAGCAAACTGTTACAAATCTCTTTCGTTTAAGTATGATCCCATAAGAACACCATACTGGCAACATAAGTTGAGATCAATTGGCTCAAGTTAGGGAACTTTTATATCTTTTTTTTTTCCTAATTCATACAGACAACATTTTAGATATATCAATATATTTTTAAGTAGCTATATATATGCACACTACAAGGACTTGCCTCTCGGTTTTAACCTCCGGAAGTAGCTGTTCTGTCTGGCAAACTGCACAAAGCGTGTGTAACACGTCTCTCCCCACTTCAGATACGGCGCCAATACGTGAGCGAACCCGGTTCTGTCCAAGTCCAGCACCACGCCGTACTGCAAGCGCACCGCCGCCAACAGCATCGACACAAGTGTCAATTCAACTGCCAAATGGGCCACTTTCATGCTCTAATTCGTAGTGATTTCTTTCTTCATCGCATCTCAAACTGAAATAAAATCTTGAAAAAAAAATATATCTGTATTATATACTACAAATACATATTGGTAACTTTTGAAGACAATCTTAGTTATTGTATAGTAGTAGTAGTTTTTCAGCTTCAATAACAGCCTGATATCGTCAGATACAGTTCTTTCAATGTCCTTAACATTGTCTCGTGACACCTTACAGCATTTCAAAGTTGCTAAAACATTCAGACTGCAAGAGAAGGAAGTCTCACCTATAACGTCTTTGAATTTTGATGATAATGGTAAATTCTTACTCACTGCATCAGCAAACGACAATATGCATCTTTATGATGCAGTAAGCTGTAAATTTCTAAATACAATAGGTTCTAAAAAATATGGTTGCCATTCAGCAAAATTTACACATGCACAGAATGAATGTATTTATTCATCAACCATGCTTTCCTTCGATATTAGACATTTGAACTTAGAGACTAATCAATATTTACGTTATTTCACCGGACATGGTGCATTAGTACATGACTTACAAATGTCACCCTTGAACGATACTTTCTTATCAGCTTCATACGATGAGTCTGTTAGATTGTGGGATTTAAGATCATCAAAGGCACAAGCAATCGTACCTAGTGTGGTACCAAATTGTATTGCTTATGATCCATCAGGTTTGGTTTTTGCTTTAGGAAATCCGGAGACAAACGAAATTGGCCTTTATAATTTAAAACAGTTAAATAAGGGCCCATTCCTGATAATTAATTTATCAGATAAATTGAACCAATATTCTATAAACAGATTCAAGAAAAATTGGAATAAATTAGAATTCTCCAATGATGGTAAATATTTACTTGTTGGTTCATCATATGGTAAAAATTTAATCTTAGATGCCTTTAATGGTAATTTACTCTTTGAATTAACTGGTACTAAAAGTTTCCCAACTAGAGAATTTTTGGATTCCGGTTCGGTTTGCTTTACACCAGATGGTAAATATACTGTTGGCACTGATTATTTAGGTAAAGTTGTCTTTTGGAATCATTCTGATGCAATAAGTTTTAAGACTTTGAAACCAATGAGTTCAATACCTGCTGCTCATGACTCTTGTCCAAGAACTATTGCATTTAATCCTAAATACTCAATGTTTGTAACTGCAGATGAAAATGTTGACTTTTATGTGTATGACAATTAAACTTCAAAATATTGTTTCTATGTTAGGTACACAAAAAACATAATAATAAGATAGTGGAAAAGTGTAAGAAGTATATTTTCAGATATAATCATATATATAGAAAAAAATGTAACATATATCAAAAAAGAAACTAAAAGGAAAAAGTATGGAGCAGATGTTCTTTATAATAGTTCATCAATATCTGGATATCTCAAATCACTGTTCTCTTCAGACCAATTTGCCCACTTTTTTAAATATTTGTTTCCACATCTTTGTAACATTTCCATATTACCAATGACACATAGCTGTTTCTTTGGACGTGACATAGCAACATTAAGCCTTCTTTCTTCGGTAAGGAAACCGACTTCAAACTTATCATTACTTCTAACCAAGGAAACAATAATTACCTCCTTTTCTCTACCTTGGAACCCATCAACTGTTGAAATTTCAATACCACCATAAGATTCGTTTATTATTTTTCTCAATAAAGATACTTGCGCACTGTATGGTGATATTATACCAATACAATCTTGTGGTACATTACAACTGATTAATGATTCAACATGATACTTCACTAAAGCTGCTTCATTCTCATTAAACTTTGATGAAATAATACTCATGATCTTATTATTACTACCATTTTCATTACTTTCATCAGTTTCCAAAAAATCATCACCTTGCGTATCATACCATATTAGTGACTCTATTGTATCATCATTATTATCAACACCAGGTAAATCGATCAGTGTTAAATTGGCAACAGAATCATCGGCAACTAGTTTACCGTCATACATTTGTAATGAAGGAAATTTCATTATCTTATCATTCATCCTATATTGGATATTCAATAACTTTTTTATTTTATCACCATACATTGCCACCAACCTATCAAATATTGTTGTCTCTAACAATTTTTGTATCGTTTTATCATCTTCTGTCTTTACGGTAGGTGGCAATTGTTTATTGTCACCAGCTAATATCAATTTAGAGTAATTTGATTTTTCATGCGATATCAATGGGATCCAACATTGCGGTTCTAAACTTTGTGAAACTTCATCAATAATAATAGTATCAAATAATTTGCCATCAAATTCTTCATTGTTGTAAATGGAGCATAACTCACGTGAAGATGACCCATGCAATGTAGCAACGACAACTTTGGACTCCAAAATTAAGTTATGTACTATTTTCCTTTCCCTGATTTTCAGTTCTTTCCGCAATTCTTTAACATCCTTCCATGCAAGTTTACGATCTTTATACGATTTTATTTTTTTGATATCTTTGATAGTTTTATCAATATCTCGATAAATATCTTTTAAGATCTGACCATTATCACCATTTTTACTCAAGATATCTAATGAATGGGATAAGTTTGATTCTAACAATCTTGCTGGATGACCGATCCTTAAAAGGAAATTGCCCGGTAAAAAATGAGATAGCCTTTCCAAAATTGTGTCTACGGCTATATTTGATGGGCCACAAACTAGAATTCTTTGATTGGACTTATTCAAGTCTTCATTTTTGAATAACTGCAAGATAATTTCAATCAAAGTATGAGTCTTACCAGTACCTGGAGGACCATGAATAATTGATAATTCATTCTCGACTGCAAAATTCACAGCTTCCTTTTGCGAAGGATTCAAATTATTATTATAGAAATTTTCAACCTTTGAGTTATCACTAATGTTCAAACTCGAATCGCCTAGAAGTAATTGCATGATATGGTTATTTGGAGTTCCATTAAATTCTGCCAATTTCCTCATTGTCGATTCCATTCTCTTATATGTAATTACATTTGTGGTCTTAACAATATGTAATCTGTTCAAACCATACAACTTAGCAGAATCAACTTCTAATTGTTCATCTAAGGTAATTACAACCAGTGTAGATGACATCTTATAAATTACACCACTATATGAAATATCTTCTTCGGCGATGTTTTCAGTATCTCTAACTTTACCCTTATCTTTACGCTTATGAGTAAGATGGTTCCTCTTCCCAGATGAAGAAGAAGGCTTAATAATGACGATATCTCCAACTTTTATATCATTTTGTTTGATCTCTGAAACAATTGCGTTATCCGGTACCAGTTCAACATAAATTTTACCAGCTAACCCAGTTTTGATATTTTCCAATAATAAATTATTTATAGCGTATCCATTTTGCACTAACTTATTTAATGAAAATGTTGATAAAATTTTTTCAGTTAGTTCAATATCCTGTTCACGTTCATGTTGAATACCGTCCAAAAACTTAGCAGCTAATTCCTTATTCATTTAGTTAAGAATTTCCTATCAGGGTCCATCAATGATTGTTTTTCTCTTTTCAGTTTTTAATGAAAGTCTTGGAAACAAACGATGTTTTCTGTATTTGGGCATACATTGTCGATATCATAACTGAATCAATAAGTAAATGATTTAGAAAGGCTGGGTATTTAATTTGAAAACCACCCTCAGAGGTATTATTGTTTTCACATAAAACTTTCAATATCATGAATCTCTGGTTTGACTTTGATATTATTTCGAGTTTCAGCAAGCTATGTGTAGCCCTCAAAGGCCACATATATATTTACAAATCTAAAGGTTACTGCGGAACATTGTTTTCATGGAATAAGGTATTTACGTGCATCCGCAGGAACAGCATTTTTTCAAGTTGTTTTGTCAGTAAGTTTTATTTCACGAAGAAGACTTTCGAAGTCAGAGTAGTATAGCGATGACACATACACTACAAAATGAATTTATTGCTACTGAGTTATGTTTTTCTCAAAGCTGGAAACGAGATGAGGTATTGAACTTCAATTTCAATGAAAGGGTAATTTGTTCCATAGTTCTATGTTGTATTTAGATATTCAATTTGTTATGCAATTTACAAAAGCCAATATTTCAATGCAGTAAATTTCATGTGATTACCTGCAAATTTCAGTGTAAGTGAGCCTTGGATTGGAATGTTAAGACCTGGTTTGAGTCTGTCATAGTTCGAAATAACAAATTAAAAAAGCAAAAAAGCTCCGCGACGGGGAATTGAACCCCGATCTCGCACGCGACAAGCGCGAATTCTAACCATTAAACTATCACGGATTTGAAGAGAAATTTAGAGCACTCACACTGGGGGTCGAACCCAGAATCTTCTGATTAGAAGTCAGACGCGTTGCCATTACGCCATGCGAGCTCAATTTCATGTTTTGTTAAATTTTGGGGGAACCAAAACAGTACTTTTAAATGTCACGTGTAATATACTCTTTACTCGAATACATGAGTAAATTGATACAATCAAGTATCAATGATATATAATTTCAAGTGACAGGGTTTTGCGAAGTATCTCCAATGACTTCAACAAATGAAGAACATTTTCGTTCGTTATGTAGTAGTTTTATATATACTTTTAATACAATTAAAAGTTCTATTAATAATTCAATATCAGCAAACTCAACCAGGAATCTAGCAGTTCCCAACTGTCTGTATACAAGATAAGTTAGTGTAATATTAATACTTTTGGTGAATTTGAGAATGGATAAAAATGAAGATTATTTGACTAGGTCCATTTTCAAGTGAAAAGACTAATTCACTTCTCTTGGGAGGGGGGGGGGAGGTTATTTTGTTGTTTGGCGAATTGAAAAGAACCTTCCCTGTTCAAATCACTTGCTAAAGCTACTAGACACACGAAGTCACCATGCTACTCAGAAAAAAAAAGTGTAATATTAGCCATCAAAACATACAATACAACGGTGTAGGTGTTCTCAAGAAGATGACATATTCATGTATATACGCTTATTTCAAACTGAAGTTATTAAATTGATTTTGATATTTACTGTAATGGAATATGTGATAGATATATATGAATTGATAATATAGATAATCTTTGTGGAGGAAAAGGATCTTTACATCACGTTTAAGGAACCAAATTTTTCCTCGTAGCCTGGTACATCCCATTTTCCATTCTTAATCATCTTTTCTACTTTCTTTTCGATTTCTGGGTTTGCCTTTACAATATCATCCACAGTCAATTGATCAAATGGTCTTGCATTTTCTATATTAGCTAACGTACTTTGTAAAGCATGTAATTCTTTACTGATCAGTTTTTCTGTATCTTTAGCATTCTCCATTGCATGCTTCTCAAAACTGTTGATAACATCGATCTGTTCTTTGCTATTAATTACAACAGGTTTATAAGATTTATACAATTTCTCAATGTCATCTACGATTTTTTGATTCTTTAATTTAGACCGATAGTAGTTGAAATCTATTGGTTGGTTTGAGTGTTGCAACTCCAACAAATTATGTCTTGCCTCATCGTTCCTTTTCTTGAAGCTTGATAATTGTTGTACGGTAGGGCCGGTGATCTTCAAATTGGAGATTATCTTAGCCCAGTCAATCCTGTTAGCAGCTGATTTCACAATGGGCATCCTTGGCGGTACACCTAGAAGTGCTTCTTAGTCTCTATGGTGGCAGATACAGTTACTTAGTACTATTACCTGTCTGTGTTTAATTGTGAGTGAAAAGTAAATATAATCGAAATTTAATTGAAATATCTAACTTTTCATTGGAAGAAGCACAATTTTACATAAACTCACAAACAAAGCAGCCTATATTGTAAGGGCTTGCAAATCGTCAGGAGACACACTGAATGACGCCTATTCTCATCCATCAACCCTGACTACCACATTGAGATATAGCTAATCCAACCTGTGTTTGGCTAATTTCACCCTGTCGACCTTTATTAAACTTGCCGGAAGTATTGCCTGTAGATTTCAACAAACAGCTCTAGTACCATTCGCAGTCAAAGCGGCTACATACATTTATTTGCTTCAGCTTATTCAAGAGAGATACCGCTTGTGAGTGTAGGATTGCATCTATACTAGGATTCGACTATGTCCTCTTGTGATAATGCCAAAGCAAAGAATACACTCATAAAAAAGAATAATATTGCTTGTTCTGTATGTCGGGGCAAACATATCAAATGTGTTGGTGGGAATCCGTGCAATTACTGTTCCAAGAAGGGCTTATTTTGCGAATTTATTGAACCAACCAAGAAAGTTGTCGTCTCCATGAAATACCTTCTACAACTACAAGAAGATATACAAAAGTTGAAGAAAGAAAATACCGGATTATTGTCGAAATTGAATGAACAAACTACTATAACAGAGCAAAAGAATAATATTTTTACAACTGATAATCATACCTCTGACAATAAATATGAAAGTAGTAATCTATTGACAACTACAAATACTAATGATGAGCCCATTGAATCCACTTTTGCTCAAAGAAGTGGTAGGTTGATCAAATTAACCGGTCAAAAGACTTATTTTGTCGGCTCTTCATCTATGACTTTATTTGGATTAGAAATTGAGTCAATGATTGCTAAATATTTGACCGACAAAATTATCAAACCATTGCCAACTTTTGCGTTACAGGGTAATGGCTCTAATAATAGCACCACCCATAATCATTCAAACGATAAAGATAAGATATATAGATCAGACAAAGTCAAATCCACTAAGTCTGCTGAATTGAAGAATGATTCTGCCCCAACATCCATTTTGTCCAATTACAATATTTCTTCTTCTAAAAATTTCCCAGACCTTACTGATGATACTGATGTTGATAATAATATGAAAATTGACAGATTATCAACCACAAGTTTTCTTATCCTGATTCGCAACAACAAATTTGGAATTGAAATGTTTAATAGGAAGACAGAAACAATAAATACAAATTTGAATAATGATAAGCTTACTTGGAAAAAATATGATTCATATGGAATTGAAATTGACTTTCCAAGTTTCCCAACTGCATTATTGCTATTAGACACTGTGATCCGTTATAATGATGGCTGTTATTATTTTTTCAATGAGGGCTTAGAAATTTCCAGATTAAAATTAATCTACGATGGCAAATTGCCATTTGATTTGGAAAATGATAAAATCAAACTATGTATATGGTTTTGTAAAATTTTCCTTATCTTTGCAATTGGAGAAATATATTTAGGTCCACAATCTATACCAAAAAATGCTAATGAAGCCAGAAAAAACAAGTGTATAGCTGATCATCTCACTTGCGGCTCTCTTAGCAGTAAAAATGGTACTAAAATTAGTATAATTACAAATACCAGAAAAGGGGAAACCAAAGATGGAGCCAAAATCGGTAATAACAGTACTGTTAGGAAGCCGTGCTATGACCGAAAAAGGCCAAAGAACACCAACTCTGTATCTTTGCCTGGTTACATATTTTTTCAACAAATGTCTGAAATTTTCGACTATATTTATAATTCAGATAATATTGAGAATGTGATTATGGAAGGTTCAATTGAAACTTTATTATTATATTCATTTTATTTACAGATTGCTGATCGTACCATTGGTTCATATTTTTATTTCAATCAAGCTCTAAGAGCTTGTCTAATTTTAGGTTATCATGTTGATGCACAAAGTGACACTTTGACCGCTTGTGAATTAGAACACCATAGGAGATTATGGTGGACAGTTTATATGTTTGAAAGAATGCTCAGCAGTAAAGCTGGGTTACCATTAAGTTTAACTGATTACACAATTTCTACTGGTTTACCACAAGATATTGATATGACTGCTTGTGGTGATTACTTATTTTCTGCTTCTTGGACATTAAACATCTGTATTAATATTATTCAAATTAATGCTAAGATTTTGAATGAAATGTATCAAACGCAACCAAATGATAATATTTTACCGTTAATCAAATCTTTCTTCAAACAGCTAACTGATTGGAAAACAATGGTCTCTGGGAGATTAGAAATTGACTTTACATTGGATGATAATGACTTTGTTATATCAAGAGTATGTGCAAATATTTTCACTGAATATTTTCAAGGTGTAAATTTACTAATTAGGCCTTTATTATTCCATTTCACTGCGATACAATTGAAAAGATTTAAAGATAATAATACATATTTAAATTTACAATATTATTCCAATACAATCGTTACTCTTCTGAATTTCTCATTACAAGCTTCAATTAATACAATCAGATCGCTTTGGTATTTAATGTGTCAAAATAAGATTGCCATTTTTGGTTATATGGATCGTGAGTATCTTTTCACATCATCAGCAACTTTGTTATTATTTAACGCAGTCTTTGGTATTCATGAACAGACTTTTGAACATTTAGATCATGCATTAACAATTTTTAATAGCATGAAACGATTAGGTAATCAACCTGCTCAATTAAGAAGGGCACAACTACTGACTTTAATTATCAATTTAGATTTCCATGAGATCATGAAACCATTGATCTTGAAACATATTAGTAAAGATGAAATAACAAGTAATATGTTTGATATTACCTCCTCTTCAACGTTAAATTGGGAAGAGAAAAATAAGCAGGAAGAAAATATTAGCAAAAGAAGGAAAATTGCTAGAAAACATGGCAATGGCAAGCAAAGGAGAAATTTATGTGCTGAAGATGATTTCGATGGAACAGCATTCACCAAAACGAATGATGTAAACAATGAAAAGAACTGTAGCTGTCATAGTGCTTTGAATAGCTCGACTATGTTAAACTATTTAAACTTTTTTGATGTTAAAAATACCAATAGTCAATTAGGTACAAACAAATCTGCATTAAATGCTGGTAATACTAATGCAAATGATAACCAGATATTGATGAGTGATATTGATAAAGATGAAGAGGGATTCGATATTGAACGGAACAACTATATCAACGATGCTTCATATGTACCAGAAATCGTTTCCACTGCACTAGCACAATCGTTCAGTGCACCACTAACAGAAACTGGTACTAAAATCATTGAACAAAATGTTAGCCAATTAGATATGTTACCATCGGATTCACTCGGTGAATTAGTAGTTGATTTAAACCATTTGAGTTCAAGTGAGAATCAATTATGGAAAGATATATCAGATCAAGCTATGTGGTTAGGTAACACAATGGATCCAACTGCACCAATTGAGACAATGCTAAATTTTTTCGATAATAGTGAACAGGACAACAATATAACTAATAAAACTGATAGAGGAAATATAAACGACAATAACTGAGCCGGAAGTTATAGCACCACAATTGTTGTGGTAAGGATTATAGATTTTGAGGATACGGAATTTTTTTATAGAATGTGACAATTAAATCTGAAGAGGATAAAAATGGTAGTTCAATAGGTGCCTACTTAACAATATATTCATATATATCTATTTATATACACTTGTATATGGCAACTGATTTTGAGTCAAATATAATCTTTCAGAGGAATCTTGATATAAATTTCAAGTTACAATTTCATAAGTCGAAAATCTTTTGTTCAAAACGTTGATTAATAGACAAATTCACCAAGGTAGGCTTCAGCCACGAATCTAGCTCTTGCATTTAAGAATAATTTCATTTCACTAATTTCTTTATCGACTTCTTCCATGAATTCGATGATAAAATCAACTAATTTACCAGATTTCATTGATTCAGTATGTTTATTAGTAATTAAAAACGAAATTGAGTAACCCTTGATGGGTATTCTTCTTAAGATATAGAATGATTCAGCTCTCTGTTCCAAAAATCTGGCAAACTGGTGAACTAAGATTTGTTCAATCTCATCAGCTTGTTTAACCTTTAAACTTACTCTAACGGAATTAACTGCTGGTTCAATCAATACCTGCTCAAATTCATTACGTGAGATATGCATTGGTTGTAGTAATAATTCAGCACTTTGATTATTAACTTCAATTTCTGGTCTATTATGTCTTTCCACTTCTTGCGATGAGAAATTAGATAACGTTAGTGCTGCATCTAGAGAAAAGCGTACAGCATTTAAATATGGGCGTAGTGATTGCGACATTGTTCGTTTTGAGTTAAGAAAGTGTTCCTTATTAGGTATTGCAGGTTGTTATTTAATGCAGTGCAATCAACTTTTGACCTACTGTGAATTACACATACCGCGAATAGGGTTCTTACCCTAGACTAAAAAAAAAACCCTTTTGTGCGGGTAACAGTCAAAGCCCTAAATCACAGAAAATGATGACGGATAAGCCCTGGTGTAGTTACAATGACCGCTATACAATGATATCTACAAGACCATACAACGCTTTCTTGCGTAGAATCGCCATTGTGGAAGGTCACCTTTTCAAAGGGTTTAATGGCCAGGATGCCCCACTCCAAGGCTTAGAATGTGTCGCAGTTTTGTTTCTGTTCAACAACGAAAAAAGCAGAGCAGTGCAAGAAGAATTGCATAGTTGCAGCATCCAAAGCCACCTTTTTCGGTAGGATACCAGTTTATACAATAGCTCCAATATATATATATATATATCTTTCCAATGCAGTTTCCTACAGGGTGTGGACGTTCCTGCGGATTTGGCATTCATTGGAGAACGCCATACTTCAATACTTCCCAGTTTTTTGATCACACATGGAGACAGGACATATAATCAGACCTACGAAACCAGGCCCACTCCGAAAATTATTTGTGGTCTCTAAAATTGTTGTAAAAACTGTCAGTGAATCCATCGATACCTATAAGTATAAGAAGGATCAAAAAGTACATGCTTATCCTGACACAGCTCAACCTGTCCTGAGTCATGATGTCAAATTGAAGAAACAGTCAGAAATTGTACAGAATGCTGTATCGGATATTTTGAATACAGTAACCAACACGGAATATAAATCTAAGAGACATGATTACTTGCAAGCCAAAAAGCAGTATAAACAAAATAGGAAAATGTATAGAGCACGAGAAAGAATGGGGACAGTAATTGATCGTACCAGTGTTCACGAAAATGACGACCTAGAAGATGAGTTTAGTAGTACTGGTGAACAAGATAGGACTAATGAAATATCTCATTACGATGCACCCCCGAGATATGAAGATATCTGTTAAGTTTGGCCTATATTATTTTCTATGCTACGAAATTCCTACATGATAGCACTAGTCTAGTGAAATATTTTGAGTGTGTTTCCTAGATGATATTTTTAAACTATCTTGAAATGAGTCCACTTGGCAAAAATTGTCGTGATAAGATGACCTAGTGAACAATAGCACCATTTCTTTCCAAAAATCAAAGTTTAAAATTAAGCTGGAAGATCTCTTACCTCTAAATCGTGGTAGTCCCGCAGTCCAAGGACAGTGTTTACTTGTTCAAAGGTTGAGGGTATATATAAACTTCACGGACATATAACAGACTGTATATGCACTCCCATGAAAATGGTCGAACAATATAATCAACATAAATATAAACAATGTTTTTGAGGGCTCCGAGCGGTAAAATAATTACACTTTCAAGTACTTAATCTCCATAAAAGAACCATTGCATACAAGATAATGTTAAATCTGAGATCAAGCATACAAGATAAAAACAAAACATGAGTTATGAAACTAGCTGCATGAATAAAAAAGATAATGCTTTTTTATATAGATTAAGATGATTATGATACAGATTTAAGCTTCTGAGAAAGAGAAGAAAAACAAGAAAAGGACATCGATGAGTCAAAAAGATCTCAAAAGTGCGAATAGTTGCTACCAGTTTGTCTCCGTAACATGAAGGGACCTAGATGATTTCTAAGAGTAATACTGCCTTTTTTTTATTTTTGTTGTTTTTTAAAGGTAATACAAAATTAAACTATAATACAAAATGAGACAGCAATAAAGTGTAAAATCTGACCTTTAAAATCTTTAAAGTGGCTTAAAATTGTAAACGATGTGAAAATTATGAATTTCCTTTTCCAGTAAAGGCGATCTTTAGAATTATCTAATTTCAAGATACATCTGAACATTGGATGTCAAACCTTATAAATGTGCCTTGCTAAATTCTATCTTGAAATAAAACAGTTGACTTGTCGCATATACCACTATTGTATGTATATTATATAACTATGCAGAAAAAATTATCCTTCTCAATATCTCTACCAACCTCAACATACTCTGAGTTCAAAGAACGATTCCCTCAAAAGCCAATAAAGCCTAGTAAACCTGTAAAGCCAGGTTTATTAAAGAGAGTTTTCAATGTGGGTAAAATAGTTTCCAATTCTATCGAAGCTTCTTTGGACACTTATAGAAAGGAATCAGATAACGCGCCGCGCTTATGTGAAGACACTAGTGATCCAAGAGGACAACAATTTATAGAAACACGAACACAGGGTCAGATTTTTAATGATACAGCTTTCGCTATTTCACACATTATGCAAAATACCAAATACAAAATTGAAAGATTATAATATTTACAAGCTAAGGAGCAATATAAATTGGATAAAAAACTATATAAACTACAACAAAGAGGACAAAGAATTGACAGAGATAATTTCTGTATTAATGGGAAAAATCGGTTATTTGTTAGATATCCTCAATTTGAGTTTAACCATTCTGTTGTTAGTTTTGATAATAATGCAGTCGAGCATGCTTACAAACCACAAAGGGAAACTGCCTTGTACAATGAACCAGAACGGACAAGCGACAATATATTCCTTGATGAGGGTGAAAAAGCTCAAATACATGAGATGACATATCATAAGGAATATCACCAAAAAACGAGAGATGCTAAGGATTACGTTTGTCACGACAGAAATGATTCCTCATCAGTGAAAAGTGATATCTTTACTCAAAACATCAAAGCAAAGGAACCAACAGTAGCTTCTCCGTGTAATCCGTTCAATGATGGCCAAATGGAGACAGCACCACCTTATAGCAGTGGAAACAACCAATTGCACTACCCTTCTCGAGATCATTTAGTTAAAAACATCAGGACGGCAAGACTTGTTTCAAGTGGGAATCCATTATATATGGTGGATATAAATAGTTATCTTTACAAGGAAAGTGATAAAAGCACAGACACTTGAGAAAGCAGTGTTATGTCGATGCTTTCGCAAGCAGATAAATGATACAGTATTGACCTACATTATGCATAGCCTTCTCAGGGATGAAATGAGCCTCAATGTTTTGTGTCACTTTCGGAACACCGTTTACAATTGATTTTCACTGCTGCAAAAAAATAGTACCATGATTTTTGAAACTAAGCCTTTTTTATCTAGATTCACTAAATAAAATATGCTTGTATCTTGATGATCTAAATCAAGTCGTCTCTGTTTTGAAACTGTCTGCTCTATATCTACCGATTGATTAGTTGATTGCTAGGACATTGCAGCCATTTCAACAAGTAAGTATAAAACTCAGCACGTCATGATGAAAATTCCTCGTAATCAAAAAATTGACCTTCAAGTACCAGTCAAACCCACTAAACCTCGGAAGCCTCGTAGCCCAAACATCTTTAAGCGTCTTTTTGAGATAGGGAAAACGATTTATTATTCAATTAGAAGTTCAATTGAAGTCTTCAGAACACACTACCGTCCGCTTGATTTAGAATCTAATGAACAAACTGAGACAAGGACACAGTTTGAAATCTTGAAGGATATGCTTTTTGATATAGATCAACTTATTCATAATACTCAGTATAAAATTCAATATTATGATTATCTAAGTGCCAAGGAAAGATATAAACTAGACTGGAAGAAGTATGAATTACAAAGGAGAAAGTTACAACTACAGATTAAGAGTTTACCACATGCAAATATTTCATCCAGTATTGACGATTATACTGATGGTCATTCTGAAGAACAAGACTCGTTGGATGCCAAAGGCATTGTGGCAACTCCGAATAGTGAACAACTACCACCTTATGCCGGATAAGGTAGTCTAAATCATATATATCTATATATGTGTATGTGTCTATGCGTGTATATTCTTTTAGGGCATCGAGATTTGATAGCAACTACAGAACTTTTGACGATTTATCTTCCATAGCTTACAAATAACCATATAGGAAATTATCAAAGCGAGGGAAAAAGGTTTGACCAAATGGGGCTTGTACAAAGTAACATCTTTAACAAGGCTTAGAATTCTTTGAGGGGAAAAAAAAATATGCCCTAACTTTTATTCCTCTGGTTTGATTTTAGATAGGCTACACTTGTAACAAACGAATCTGAGGGATGATTGATTTTTTTAGAGTGGCTTATCAAGATTTACCTAAAGTATCTTGTTTTCCATGCTTTAGGTTTTATATTTAAAATATCTTAGTTGAGATCTAGATCGGTGTAAGGTTTTCAAACAGTTAATCTGTTATTATATGTAACAATGTCCTTGACTAATAATTATCAAACCCGTATTGTGTATCAAGAACCAACAGAACCGATTAAACCGGTTAAGCCAAGTGTCGTGAAAAGGCTATTTACAGTGAGTAAGATTCTCTTTACCACCGTCGGTAAGTCTATTGAAAGTATAGGACAAGTGGAAAATGAAGATAAACAAGTTTATGCAATTGATAATAGTGAGCAAATGGAAACAAGGACGAAATGGGAAATTCTAGATGATTCATTTTTCGATATTAATCATACTATGAAGAATACACAATATAAGATTGAGAAATATCAATATCTTCAAGCCAAAGAGCAATATAAATTTGATAAGAGGAATTATAAATTACAACAAAGAATATTGAAGAAACAAAGGACGAAGGTGTTACCTAGTGACAGTGAAAGTATGTTTACGTGTAGTGAGATGCTTGATGAAAAGAGTATTGGAATTAGTGTTGATTTAAGTAACAGCTTAGATATTCAAAGTATCACTAAAACCCAGACTTACCGTTCCCTTCCCAGTACAAACAACTTTGCAGTAATTGAAGAAGAGAATGAACAGAATGGAAGAAACGCTGAACAAAAAGAACCAAGTATTATTCAATCTAAAAATTCTAGTAAGATAGAACTTGGTAAAGAAAATGAGCTCATCATTAAACTTAGTTGAGACATACTCCTTAGGAATCTTTTGTGCAGTAGATGCCTTACATATCATGATACTATGCTCTAACTGCAGTTTAATTAAAGTACGTTTTTATTTATTATTGGCTGATACAGCACACTTTATATAGGATAATTTTTTGTACATATTCGAAATCATAGTCAATTTGCAGTTAATTAAATCTATTTGGAAGGGGGAAATGGCCACCAAAAGAACAGCAAACATATACACATGATGATCTATCTATTCACCCTGTATTAGAGAACTTAGTGCAAGAAGACCTAATAACCCAAACTTAGCATATTTATTTTCCGAGACCCAAATGGTTATATAACCTAATTGTGGGAAATAGCCCTTCACTGTACCAACGATATCTTTCTCCTTATTTAGATAAATGTTTTTCTTGGCATATAGGGCAATATCGTTACCACCATTGTTATCACCTTTAGTCAGTAACAATTGCTTGTCATTTTTAACACTGTGATGTTCCCTTAGCACCCTATGGACAATTGGAATTTGCTTACCTTCGACTTCATATACTACGATATCACCTACTTTGGAGAATTTGTTTCTGTTCCATAAGAAGAGAATGTCACCTCTTTGGAAAGCGGGCTCCATGGATCCTGATAGCACCACGACGATTGGTGAATGTGTGTTGCCAACAAGACATAAACCTTCCCAAAACATATAAGCCGAGGCAAACATGAAGCAAATGCTTAATAATTTAGTCAATTCCAACCTTAAATTCATAGCAGTCTTGATCGTGGGCAGTGTGGTGTACGGGTAGTGCAAGATCTGGTAGTGTGCCAACGGTGACCCAGGGTAGAATGATCTATCGACTTGGCAGTAACGTGTTAACCTTTCAGTGAAAAAAATGAATAAATTGTGTTTTTCAACTCAAAAAAACAATGAACTTTCCAGATCAGATGGCGATGATCAACGCATACACAGTACACACTCTTGGTCTATATACTGTGGGTGTGGGCTTCTGTAGGGTACGGTGTTAGTCGCGGTAGAAGCGTAGGGCTTACCCTTCCAGGAGTGAACGGAAGTCGAAGTTGTTCGCCTGCAGTGTGTGGAAGTGGTGCAGCCACGTCCTCCATGCCAGTGTGTGCAGCAGACAGTCAGCCAAGTCGTCGTCTTTGTTCGGACCCGCCACGTTCTCGTCCAATTGAAGGAAGTCGAAGATCTTGAACCTCGATGTATTCGATAAGTAGTCTGACATTTCTTTTGTCAGGAACTGCTTCTTCATATATAGCCTTTCTGTTGGGTTGCTCGTTGTACCCTTTATCAGATCTTTCACAAGCCGTATACGTTCCTTCTTTTCATTCGGATACAACTGGCACAGTTTGATCGGGTCACTTGATAAGATCGTCTTGCCTTGATTGGTCCAAGAGTAATATATCAACTGTTCTAAGAAATTGATCTTGATTATCGGATCCGTAACAAACTTACTTGATTGGGTCCTTATCCTTTGTCTCTCTAATATATAAACATCTGGCTTCTCGCTCAAGTCACCAGTGGTAATGAATTTATTCAGCTGCTGAGTCAAATGCGTAAACACTTTGGGTTGCAATGACAACTTCGTACCGCCATTAAACGTTTTTTCAAGTTGTAATTTATTCCAATGGTTTATCTTTAAAGACCAATCTTTATTGATAGTGGTATTTATATAAGCAAAATTAACCACACCGGAATCCATAGTCAATACATTTAACTTACCCTTTTCGATAAAGTTGGTATGTAAGCGATTTAAAGTGTTGATTTGTTCATTTAAATTGAACAATTTGATCGATTTTGTCGTACCAGAATTAGCACCTAACTTAATTGATAATTTATCCAGCTGTGCATTTTTGAAATGGTTCATTCGTATCGATCAAAATGCCTAACAAAAATATAGATCTTAGTACCTTCCAGATGACTTATATTGGTAAGATTCATTTTTTGAATGAAATACGAAATATTCCAGAAATGGAATATTTTGCTTTGCAAATCATCAATAAAAAAGATGAAACTGTAAACAAATTATATCTGATATTGGATCAGGCCAAACGACTTCTGCGCTTGAAGGAACATAGCCAAGCTTGTTCACCAAACTGTTAATGTAGTATGAAGAAAGGAACCCATTGGCTTTGTAGGTTGCTGGAACTTTGAAGCAAAAACCTTCAATTTCTATTTCATCTGTCTCGGGATAGTATACACATGCCTTCCTTCCGGGAGCGACAGTGCTTATAAAATATTTGAACTTATCATAATCGGATAGGCTCGACGTATCGACAGTTGTTTTGAACATCAATCAAAACTTATAGAAAACGTCTTCGACGTTCGATCACAGCCAAGTTATTTTCAAAAACTCATCAAAAATCAATATACATTTCGCAAAATTCAGAAAATGTTACGAGTGCTCAAGTTTTCCATTTTTCAATGGTAAACTATCTTATCAGCTCAAGCAAAGTACGATAGCCTTATACCAGAATCTGAATGAAAGAATACAACGCCCTAATTGAATATTTAATGAACTTTTGGGAAGATTTAGATGTTGTTTCATATTCTGATATAGCACTAGATTCTAAACAAAGTTCTTTCGTCCGTGAAAGCATTGCCGCATCCAACCTTTCTGAAGTGCCAACCACAGTTGAAAATGCTTCCTCTGAAGAGATTCGTAAACAGCTTATTTCCCTATCATCTCTTTATAGCGACTCAAAATCAACTTCGAATCTAGCGCTTTTTTTGATACTTCTTTCAGACCCTAAAAGGAAAGCAATATACTATATGGGCTTGTTGATTAATGATAGTGTTAGCATGCTAGCTTTAGATGATAAAACACGGTACTATCATCATCTTCAATATCAAATATTTGAAGACACTCAATCGATTGTTTATCTTTATTATTACGATTATTATGATTATTTTAATTACTATATTGAGAATTATATGAACGGTATTATTTACTGATTAATGATTAATGGTTTTTTTGAATTTAGTAAATGATATTACCTTTCATTGGACAATATAAATATTGAGTCCCAGCAACTAAACGAATTATAAGAAAGAAGCAATCAAATATTGAAAGGACGATTTGAATCTAATCTTGCTTTTCAGCTTCAACAATAGTTTGATAATCTAACCATTGTAAAATTTGCCAAACGGACCAAGCTAATAAGGCACCTAATAATGGACCAATCCAATAAATCCAATGATAACCAGGGAAATGATGAGCAGCGACAGCAGCACCAAATGATCTAGCTGGATTAACACCAGTACCAGTATAACCAGTTAAAGCCATATGATCAATGAAAAGAGAAACACCAATTGGTAAAGCAGCTAAGAAATTTGTTTGACGTTTTTCTACAGCTGTCATAAGAACAGTCAAACATAAGAATGCAGTACCAAACATTTCTAAAAATAAACCTCTTGTACGAGAACAACCTAAACCAAGAGCATTGGTGAATAGAACTGGACCTGGAGTAATAGCAGAAACTGCACCACCAGCGGCCATACCAGCTACAATTTGTGAAATCCATTGAACTACACATCTTGTTGGTGTAATAGCTTTTGCTAAACATAATGACAAAGAAACAGCTGGATTTAAAGCACCACCTGATACACCGGCAAAACACCAAACAGCAAACATGACAGAGAAACCAAAACCAATGGCAATCATAATTAATTGACCTGGATGAGAATAGTCACTTGCATCAGTAGCAGATAATGAGACATCATGGTTGGCAACATTACAAATGGTGTATGCACAGAAAAGGAAAATGAAAGTTCCTATAAACTCACCATAAGCGGCAATGAAATGTGATTTTAACGTTTCGTGACCAGTTCTCATTCTGAAAGCTTCCAAGAAATTAGAAGTATTCTTTTGTGGGAAGGCATCGTCAGCAGCTGGTAATGGTTCTTCATAAGATCTTTGATTTTCTAAATCTGAAATGGGCATGTTGGGGAGGGTTGGTATAGTATAATGGTAGGATGAGATTGGGAAGAGATATAAAATAAGACTAACTGTGAAAGTAGAGAAAGAGAAAACTAATGGAAAAGAAAATTTGACGTTAAATAAGAAAGTTACGCTTTTAACGAAATAGAAAGAAACAACGATTATTTTTCTTTGCCTTCGTTATGGAATAGTTAGATTTAGGACATGTTGACATCGGTTGTTGTAAAAGCCTTCGAGATTGCCCTGTTGGGGTATTTTTTCTTTTCTGGTTTCTTTTGTTACAAGAAATTTGTCGAGGGCTTGAAAATGTCTAAGGATTTCAGTAGGACATTTGTGGACTTTACAGTCTTTTGCTCTTTTGCGGGTACATTCCATGGAATTTTCAGTGCCTCATCTGCTCGAGAAAAAAAGAAAAGTTTTTTTTTTTTTTTTTTCCTTCGTGCCTGTGTTGACAAAAAAGCACTAATTATTTACTGTAATGGGTAGAGCATTTTGACATGACGAAACATTACATATTTCGATTTCTTTTTCTCTTAGAAACCGATTGTTCATTGCAATTTGTCCGACAAATTGCATAGGAATGTCAAAAAATGAAACACTTGATTGGCTATTCCGTTTTTCCCAAAGCTCTTAATTTACCCGTCAGATTAGTATAATTGTTTTTCCGATAGTTGCACGTTGCAAATAGAAGAAATGTTTTTAGACGCTCTTTGAAATTATCCATTCACGTACATGGAACAAGCATCCTTCTGTGAGGAATATCACAATCTTCCAAAACATCCATGTTGCAAGTGCTTTAAACCCGTTTAGGAAATTAGGTTGTCTGTTACACTATACAAAATTTTTTGATCGAAGGCCAATGCTTGAGATAGTCTTTGAGGGATGCGCTCGACTTGATTAATAACTTTAATATAGGATCATCCATATAACGTTCTTTTTTTTCCGCTGCAAAGGTAATCCCTTCCTCAGCGGGAAAAACTATTACATCATGCAAGTGGAGCGCCCTTACATAACTCCACCAAAACTCATCGTTCACTTTTCTATAAGTGTTACGTGATGTGCTTACGTCATTCTTTTTCCAAACGGCACGTGCAACTGCTCAACCCTGAAAACTGCCCAGATTTTACCGAAACAAAACCCTAACACTTTCTTAGGCACCCCTTATTCCTATTGGTCTAGCCGCCCGACAAATCATCAGCAATTATTTAAATCTAATTTCAATAAAATCTTACAGTTAATGATCTTGAATCCTTAAAGGAAGAAAAACGATTTATATTTATAGATCATTCAGATAGTTACCACTGTGATTTATTTCCTAAGACACATTTGAACTAAATGCTACCAAGATTTGCTTTTACCAGAAACTTTTCTCAAACTTCAAGACAACTTTATAAAGTTAGTATACTAGGTGCTTGCGGTGGGATTGGTCAACCACTTTCTCTGTTGATGAAGTTGAACAATAAAGTGACAAATTTATCACTATATGACTTGAAAAATGCTAAAGGTGTAGCAACTGATTTGTCGCATATTCCCACTCTAGCTAAAGTAGAAGGTTTTACAGCTGAAGAACCTCAAGGTTTACATAAGGCTTTAGTGGGCTCGGATGTTGTCGTGATCCCTGCTGGTGTACCACGTAAACCTGGAATGACTAGAGATGATTTATTCAATATTAATGCTGGAATTATTTTACAACTAGCTAAACAAATTGCTTGTTCAGCACCAGATGCCGCAGTTTTAGTCATTTCGAATCCAGTTAATTCTACTGTTCCCATTGTGGCAGAAGTTTTCAAGAAAATGAATGTTTATAATCCAGATAAATTATTTGGTGTGACTACTCTAGATACTATTAGAGCTTCCACCTTCTTGGCAGAATTATTAGAGAAGGATCCCAATCAAATAAAGATTGACATCATTGGTGGTCATTCTGGTGTTACTATTTTACCATTACTGGGTGAATATCATGGCCAATTAACCCCTGAAGAAAGAAATAACTTGATTCATAGAATCCAATTCGGTGGTGATGAAGTAGTAAAGGCCAAGAATGGTGCAGGTTCAGCAACTTTATCAATGGCTTATGCTGGTTCCCATTTTGCTAATGCAGTTATCGATGGTTTAGATGGTAATAAAAACGTTGTGGAACCAGCTTTCATTGATTCTCCTCTTTATAGTAACGAAAATATACCATTTTTTGCCCAATCAGTTAAATTGGGTCCCAAAGGTATTGAGAAAAGATTTGAATTAGGTGAATTAACAGAAGAAGAACAACAGTATTTAGAACACTGCAAAGACGCATTGAAGAAGAATATCAAGAAGGGTGTAGATTTTGTTGACAGTAAGCATTTATAATCAAAGATTCTGACCTTTTTTCTTTCCCGTCATCTTACTCTCTTGTATTGTTGTTTCTTCATCGATTGCGATATATTAAAAAAGAAAAAATTATTAAAAACGATAATATTTTGTCATAATTTTGCCCTTTAAGAAACTGTTTCCAACTGCACTCATCAAATGGAAACTCACATGAAAACTCCTCATACATTATCCCCCCTCGTCTGTGGTAAATTAGTGGATAATCAAAGCCGTTGTGAACATTGGAAAAGCCCGTTGGATGTGATATCATTAAAACTAAAATGTTGTCCTGAAAAATATTATGCTTGTTTCGACTGCCATACTGAATTGAATGATTTAAATCATCCTGTCATCAGATATGACATACTAAAGGACTCTGAACTTAACGTTGTCATTTGCGGCGTTTGCAATCATGAAATGACATTCAGACAATATAATAATGAAAACTTGTGTTGTCCAAATTGCTCAGCTAAATTCAATCCCTTATGTAAACTGCATTATAATTATTATTTTGATGGTTATATAGATGAATGTACAATTAAAAATTCGGATGCTAAATAATTTTAATTCATAGCTTTCTTCAGGTTATTCACTTACCACTTTACACCTTCAAAATTTTGATGTTGTTCTTCTGTTCTTCTTTTGCAAGGCTGTTGTCAGTTGTCATACAACCAGCTATAGAGAGAGAATACTAAATGTTTTTTCATATTTTTTTTACATTTTATTATAATTATTATATACTACAAAATTTATGCACTTTTTATATATAGTTTTCTACATGAGATAGTTTCAGAAATTATTTCTTCCTGGATTTAATAAGACCTTCGAAACCTGCACGTTTCTTTGGTGCTATGACACCTTTAAACTTACGTTTCATTTTCTGTTGTTTGGATCTCTTGACACCTTTATTTTCTTTTCTAATTTTTAAATTTTCTTCCCGTCTCTTAACTCTTTCTTGTTTATTTATTTCAACGTCTCTCTTACGTTCTGCCCATTCAAGCGAAGATTTTCTCTTTTTAGCTTCTTTCCTCTTCAACGCTTTACGTAACAATTTTTCATCATCTTTGAGTTTAACACCTTCTGCTTGTAACATAGCTTTTTGCCATTTCGATTTTTCAATAGTTTTAATTTGATCTAATTCATCTTGTTCTTGTACTTTACTCTTCTTGGCTTCTAGTAATTTCAAATGCGCCTTAATATCATTTTTCGCTGGACCTTTCTTACCTTTCTTCACTTTTCTTAACCTTTGTAAATCTGAAGTAGCCTTATTACCATCATCAAACACAATACTTTGGAACATTATCTGAGTAGTATCAATGGTTGAATTAGATTTCTTGGTTTTGGGTTCATCATCTATATCACTATCACTATCACTATCACTAGCTTCCTGTTGTTCAGATTCAACTCTCTTTCTTTTCAATTCCTGCTTACGTTTTCTTTGCAAAAGAATCGCTTCACGAGATTGTGGTGCACCTTGTACATTAGTACCAGGTGCCTTTCTTTTCTGTTTCATATTTTGAATTTTACTTTGTAATTTTTTATGTAGTTCTTCCAAGTTTTTTTGCTTGATCTTCTTTTCTTCTTCTGTTAATTGATGCTTTTTAGCTTTAGCTTTCTCATTTTTCCTATTTTCTTCAGCAACACTTTCAGCAACTTCATTACCTTCATCATCAAAAATTACTTGAATTTCTCCATCATCATCTCCGATAACATCACTTTCTTCATC
Source organism: Grigorovia humatica (assembly GCA_030462875.1). Lineage (NCBI taxonomy): Eukaryota > Fungi > Ascomycota > Saccharomycetes > Saccharomycetales > Saccharomycetaceae > Grigorovia > Grigorovia humatica. Next base: position 28,390 of record JAMSGM010000013.1, on the reverse strand, counting down.
TTCAGAGTTTTCATTAGTGGATTTAGTGAGTTCTTTACTTTGTTCTTGCTTTAATTTTAATAATTTTTCACCTGGTAATCTTACTGGTTCAGCGACAGACTCCTTCTTTTTGGTTATTTCAAGTGCACTCTTTGTTTCATCATCTTGCTGTTCCGGATCTAATTTTTTCAACTTATCTTGTTTGAGCTGTTTGTGAGTCTTCTTCTTTGCTTGCCATTGATCTTGTGTTTTACCATCATAGTAATACTTAGCAGGGATTAAAGCCAATAGACCATCGAAGGCATTACTATTGCTCCGTAGTCTTTCTTCTAATGACTGGGACATATCTCCAAGAGAAAAATGTTGTTTGTCTGTCAAGCCCGGTGGTACAATAAAAGCTGGTCTGTCACTTAGAAACAACGCGCACCAAGAAGAACAATAAGCAGACACAAAGTGGTTTCAACGTCTTCTCAGAACGATGTGGACAATTTCAATATTTTTCAAATTTTTTCAAATTTTTGAACTCATCGCCTGGAAAATTTTTCACATATTTAAATGAAAAATTTTAGCTTCCGATGGAATTAACTTTATTTCGTTCCTTCGTTGTGTTTGAGGTGTTTGTTCTTTTATTTTGTTACTGATACTCAACTGTAGCAACAATGTCTCAAGGTACTTTATACACTTTACCATCTCCAAGATGTTCAGCTCTTGAAGCTGTCATCAAGCAATTCAAGTTAGATATTAAAATCGTTGATATTAAGGCTACTGAAGCTCCAGAATTCAAAGCTAAATTCCCATTGGGTCAAGCTCCAGCTTTTGTCACTGCTAAAGGTGCCAAGATTTCTGAAGCTGCAGCTATCATTGCTTACTTTGCTCAATTGTTCGATGAAAAGACTCAAAATAAATTATACGGTTCCACTCCAATGGAAAGAGTTCAAGTTCAAAGATGGGTCTCTGTTGCTAACACCAACTTATTCTCCAATGTTTACCAAACTTACTTATGTTTGACTGGTGGTTTACCATACAACAAGAAAATTGTTGATGAATCCTATGCTATCATTGAAAAATACGCTGTCTTTTTCGAACAAAGATTAAAAGATTTTACTTTCTTAGTTACTGAAAATGTTACCTTTGGTGATTTACAAGCTTTCACCACTTGGGCTTTTGCTTTATCTACCATTTGTGGTGCTGATTTCAGAAAGAAGCACCCATATTTAACTAGATGGGCTAAGACTGTTTTAGCTACTGAAATTGCTAAGACTGTTTACTCTGATTTCAAATTCATTGATGAAGCCATTAAATTTGTTCCACCAAAGAAGGAAAAGAAGGAAAAGAAGCCACAACAAGCCCCAAAGAAGGAAGAAAAGAAAGCTGAAGAAAAACCAGCTGAAGAAGCTACTCCAAAGAAGGCTAAACATCCATTAGAAGCCTTAGGTAGATCTACTTTCATCTTAGATGAATGGAAGAGAACTTACTCTAACGAAGACACCAGACCAAAGGCTTTACCATGGTTCTGGGAACATTACAATCCAGAAGAATACTCTATCTACAGAGTTGATTACAAATATAATGATGAATTAACTATGACTTTCATGTCTAACAACTTAATTGGTGGTTTCTTCAATAGATTATCAGCTTCTAACAAATATATGTTTGGTTGTTTAGTTGTTTACGGTGAAAATAACAACAATGGTATTGTTGGTGCTGTTATGGTTAGAGGTCAAGACTATGCTCCAGCTTTCGATGTTGCTCCAGATTGGGAATCTTACTCTTACACCAAGTTAGACACCACTAAGGATGAAGACAAAGAATTCATCAACAACATGTGGGCTTGGGATCAACCAGTTATTGTCAACGGTGAATCAAAAGAAATTGTTGATGGTAAGGTCTTAAAATAATCAATTTGCTCTTGTTATTTCGTCTTTCTCTTTATATAAAAAATTTATAAACAAACCAATTTGATTTTTTTCCAAAGATTTGAATTCCGACATTCTTATCACAAGAAGCAGGTGGAATTTCCGAAACAAACCTGATTGGAGAATGTCGTGTTAGTTTGCCCATTTTATTCGAGCGCCCAAGAGAATGTCGGTATTTCTCCCTTGATAAACCTTTCGTAATATGGACAGAAAAATGCAGTTTGTTCGGAATTTCCGACACTTGTTGAAAAAAAATTGAAATGGTCGTATTAAAAAAAAAACCGATAATTCGGGTAATGTGGGAAGTTTAACTCAAGTTGAATTTTAGAAATAACAATCGAAGATAACAATAAAAAAAAGAAACTAAAGGTCGCTATAGTTATCAATAAGCGGTTATTTGTACATCCATTTGGAACAGTTAGCATTACCATTAGAAAGGACATGAGTACTACCACCACTTTGTATTCGGCTCGTGATTTTCTTTTGTTATCATTACCTATAAATTCTAAGCCTAGTCATTTAAGCAATAATGATGATAGATTAATTTCAGGTCAATTAGATACCGATACATGGTTAAATGAGAATTTAATTGAAGGGAAAGCTTATGTTTGTAATTTTGATATTCCAGAATTTAAGATAGGTTCATTGGATAGTTTGTTAGCAGAATCTGAAGATTTAAGTAAGATTGACACACAATTGGGTACTTCAATACAAAAAATTATTGAAATTTTAAATGGTTTCAATGAATCAGGTACCAATTATTATAATACTATACCAATTAATAATATGCCCATTCCACAATATTTAGAAAATTTCCATTGGCAAGTGAGAAAATTCAAATTAGATAAAACTATCAAAGATTTAATTAGTCTGATCGCTAATGAATCGAACCAATTGGATATGGATGTGAGAGCAACTTTCACTAATTATAATAATGCGAAATCTTCCTTAGCTGCAGCTGAAAGAAAGAAAACAGGTGATTTATCTGTAAGATCATTACATGATATTGTGAAAGCTGAGGATTTTGTACTAAATTCTGAACATTTGACTACATTATTAGTTGCCATTCCAAAAAATTTACAAAAATCATTTGAATCAAGCTATGAAACATTAACTGAGAATGTTGTGCCCGGTTCTGCATCTATATTAGCAGATGATAATGACTATCTGCTTTATAATGTTCATTTATTCAAGAAAAATGTTAATCAATATATTATAGCTTGTCGTGAGAAGAAGTTTATCCCCCGTGAATTCAATTATTCTGAGGAGTTAATTGATCAATTGAAGAAGGAACATGATTCTGCTGCCTCTTTAGAGCATTCTTTACGTGTGCAACTAATTAGGTTAGCAAAGACAGCTTATGTTGACATTTTTGTCAACTGGTTCCACATTAAAGCATTGACAGTATTTGTTGAATCAGTATTGCGTTACGGGTTACCACCACATTTCAATACCAAGATTATTGCAGTTCCACCAAAATATCTAGCTAGATGTAAACAAGAATTGATTGATTCGTTTGGTTATTTGGGTGGTAACGCCTTTGCCAAGGACAAAAAGGGCAAGATCAACAAGCAGGACACTTCGTTGAACCAATATGCCACTTTGGTGGACACAGAATACGAGCCATTCGTCTTATATTCCGTCAATCTATAGTAGTCGTCTGCAGATCAATTTTCTATATGATAAATTTTATAACATTTTTATATATTTGGAATGAAAACATTTTGTAAAAACAGAAAAGTACTAAAACTTTGAAGACAAACAGCATTCAACATTGCCCTAACCGAGACGTAATGATGTACTGGGGGTACTCTAAAAAACCGCAGGACTCCCATGGGACACAGAAGCAGGTCTTCCAAATGCCCGATATGTCGCAAAACAATGTTAGTGTTTACCCAAAAGTAATATTATCTATGAACAACTCTGGCGAAGACACATTGCAGGATTGGCATTTTGATCATGATGATAAGACACTACAGTTTAAAGGGCAAGTGTATTCTTTTGACCAATTTATTACCCAAAATTCAATGCAAACATTTGATGCAGAAAATTTGGTAGATGATATTTTACAAGGTTACAACTATAATCTCTTAACATACGGCCAATCTAAATCCGGCAAAACGAAAACAATGTTCAATGAAACTAATGGTTTTTGCATACAAGTTTTACAAGAACTACTCTTGAGGTTGAATTCAAATCCTAATAACAATTACAAGCTGAATTTATCTATTTTCGAAGTGTTTGCAGAATCTGTTTATGATTTATTGATACCCATTACTTCAAAGAAAGCTTTGAAACTTTATCATCCCAGTACATCAGAGATTGAAAAAGGACAGAATTACGATAAGAACGATTATTTACTTAAAAATTTAACTGTTCTTTCAGTTCATAATATCGAAGAATTATTGAAACCGATTAACGACATTAATTCCGTGTATCATGAAGCAAGAAAATCTCATGTTTTTGTAAGACTGCATATTGAACAATACGATACAGGACAAGATACTATAAAAAAGTCAATTTTTCAAATAATCGATTTGAAAGATATTGACCCCATTGCATTACAAAAGGATATACCATCAGATTCCATAAGGAAATGTAAACTTGGAATGAATACATTAGAGAAAATTATTGATATACTGTCTCGAAAGAAGAAAATCAATAATACTTTCAAAGAATCCAATTTAACAAGATTGTTTTATGGTCCATTGATAAATAATTTTAAAAATGTATTACTCATTTGCTGTTCTTCAGATCTTAATAATGAAACCATTTCAATTCAAACACTTAATTTTGCATCTAAGTTTCAAAAAATTGAAAATTTTGTTCATCGTAACCATTTAGGTTTAAATGCTAAGAGGAAAATGGATTTATTCGTGGAAGATATGCTCATAAAGGAAAATAATTATAAAATGAAATTAAAATTAATGAATGAATCTTTAAACTCACTGACAGAAGGTAAATCAGAAGCTGATATTATAAATGAACAACTGAGAACAAAAGAGATTGAAAATGAACATTTAAAGGAACAAATAAACATGCTAAGAATGCTAAAGTGTCACAAAACAGTATCCAATAATAATGAAAATGATGACGACAATAAAGATAATGAGCAGGATGAAAAAAGAGTAATGCAAGTTATACTGGAAAAATGTGAAGAAATTGCACAGTTACAACTAGCCATGGAAGAAGTCAAGCATAAAAATATGAAACTAGAAGAAGAATTCAAAAATGCTCAGCTAGAGAAATTACAATTAGAAATGATGAATAATAAGTTATTGCAACAAATCAATTCACAAGAAAAATCATTAAGTAGCGTACTGTCCCATAATGCGATATTACAAAATGATATTACAAATATGCAAGATATAAAAATAAGGCAAACCCAGCAAATAACTTTCAAAGAAAATGTAATCAAAAGTCAGAGTGAGAATCATAAATTAAATAGCATAAGTGAAGGTTCTTCAGAGGCATACTGGAAGCGTGGGCCGTCATCGATTAATTCAAGTCCGAAATCCCATAAACATGATTTGAGTAATTCACAGACATCACCAAGACCTTTAAAAAATGGGTTAAAGCTAAAGTCGCTTAGAATAGTATCAAATCCTATCCTAGATGAGGAAAATGCCACGTAGTAACCATGTAAACAATATGTATAGATAATAAGTAAACATTAACATTATTTCTTCGATATTGTTTTGTTTATCGTTAAAATCAGGTAACAATAAATGAGGAATTAGAAGATATATTAATTCAAATTGATGGTAACATTATAAGCCTTGAAATGCTAAGATGTTTGAAGGAGAGATTTTTGTTCGTATATAATCTATATTATTTTACAGAGACCATTAACAGTTATGAGGTGTATCCCCAGTTTGATATGCCAAATTTTCGGATTGATCCATTAGTTGATGAAAGAAAAATGTACTACATAATTGTTCCGGTTTGCAGGAATGGTAGCAGGATCATGATAGCAGGATCATGATAACAGATCAAAAAATTGATAGCAGCCTCAAAGTAATAATCCCGTTCCTTTATTCAGATCCTTTTGCCTTTCATTTAAGTAGTGGGAAAGCGTTGATGACAAGACCTCTTTTTTGATGCAATATAACACAAAATTTATTGAAAACATCGTTATGACATCTCCAAGCTAGAAAACTATTGAAGGGATTAATCAATTAACTTACTGTTTGTTTTATGCAAATAGCACTAGTATATTTGCTTACTTAATGGTAAGTGGAATGGGAATATACAAAAGTATTGCAAAAGTTCAAGTTTTAACCAACTCGGGTTATAGGTAAGCTTTTTATAATAATTAGAGCGAAAGATGCCTACTTAAAAACTTTCACATATTAAAGACTATTGTAAAGGTACTTTGAATATTCTTGATTGTCAATTAGTTAACAGGTTAAAGTTGTTTAGACCTGCTTCTGATTTATAGTCACCAATAGTTTTTCAGTATCCCTTGACTATGGCTCTCATCATTGAAAACTAGAAACAAGTTTAGTAAGAATAACTAAAATAATGTTCAGCATACTTCTAAAAATTCAGTGGTAAAAGGATTAACAGCTGCAAGTTCAGGACTAATTTAAATTGACAAGAGTGTTGTTTGAATCTTTAGTCAAAATGTCAAAGGATTGATGCCAGTACTTTCCGTATCCACCACACTTTCCATCTCTTCGGAGACAGAAGAAAAAGCTTCTCTTTTGGAATCTACTAGGGCCCATGTCAAGAAAACACTTTCAATCAAGGGCGTGTGGTCTAGTGGTATGATTCTCGCTTTGGGTTTCAAAGCTAAGTATGCGAGAGGCCCTGGGTTCAATTCCCAGCTCGCCCCTTCTTTTTTATTTTGTCGCATAAAGCCATCAAAAATTACTGACATCCTATTTTTGCTAAATATTTTAACTATCGAGCTGGAAAGATCAAATCAGCATACACAACACTAAAAATAAGACAAGTTTTGTATGTTTCATTCCTTATTTCAAAAATGATACAAAAACCTCAATCAATTACCTTCGTACCATTCTAGCTTTACCTTGTAGAAAACTTCGATAGTTTGGTGTGCCGCTATTTTAGACCTGCTATCCTGCAGATCTTGCTGAGGAAGTACGTATGTAAAACTTGTGGTATACAGCAGACTTCTTGTGTCAAATTTGTAGATCTTTAAATTCGGAATCATTCAAAACGAATTTTGAAAAATTTAGATGTAAGAAAAAAAAGCGATGAGATGACTTAAATTTTTGGTTCAAGATCAAACATCGAATTCCAACAATGGCTACTAATATGGCAAGTAAAAATTTACATAATGTGGAAGGGAAGATTAGCAAGAATAAATTCAGGAAAGTAAACCCCTTTGCTCAAAGGAAAAGTGCTAAAACTATTAAATTCACTGAACAAAGAAATAATAAAAATGATAATAATAACGGTAACGATGATGATGACTATGACGCTGATGGAGAAATTTCACGTCAACACCACGCTAAAGAATTTTTAAAGGCGAAATCTAAGAAGCTTTTACTGACTAGGAAGACTTTACCTGTGTGTCAAAACAAAGAACAAATTATGTCATATTTGAATAACAATCAAGTATGTATACTGATTGGTGAAACTGGTTCTGGTAAATCTACACAAATACCGCAGTTTATATTAGATCATCTTTACAGTACAAAGCAACGTGGCTCCATTGCGGTAACACAACCAAGAAGAGTTGCGGCAATTAATCTTGCAACACGTGTGGCTAGTGAACATGGATGTAACGTTGGTGAACAAGTAGGTTACTCTGTTCGATTTGATAATACAACTAGTAACCGTACTAGATTAAAATATCTTACCGATGGTATGTTGTTAAGAGAATTAATGATGAATAAAGATTTGAAAGAATATAATACGATTATTATTGATGAAGCGCACGAAAGAACTGTATTAACAGACCTAATATTGGGATTTTTGAAAACTTTGATCAATGGATCTAGACAAGATTTGAAAATCATTGTCATGTCTGCTACATTGCAAGCTGAGAAATTTAGTCAATTTTTCAATAATGCACCAATCTTGTTTGTGGAAGGTAGAAAGTTCAATGTTCAACAATTTTATTTAAAGGCACCAAGTGATGATATTGTCGATAGTGTAATAAGGTGCTGTGTACAAATCAATTCTAGTGAACAATTGGGTGATATATTGTGTTTTCTTCCAGGTCAAGAGGAAATCGATAAGGCTGTTTCCATTATTAATAAAATAAGTGATATTATTCAAAAAGAAAATTCAGTTCCCTTAATGATTGCATATCCATTATATGCTGCTCTAGCACCAGCTAAACAAGCACAAGTTTTTCTACCATTGAAAGGTTTCAAAAGAAAGATTGTGTTCAGTACTAATATTGCAGAAACTTCTGTTACCGTTTCTGGAGTAAAATATGTAGTGGATTCTGGTTTAAGAAAAGTCAAAGTTTGGAGACACCAGCTAGGTTTAGCAACACTTTTAACTGTACCAATTTCCAAGGCTAGTGCTTCACAAAGATCAGGTCGTGCTGGTAGAGAAAGTGAAGGTAAATCTTATAGGCTTTATCGTGAATCGGATTATGATAAACTACCTTTACAAACTGAGCCAGAGATAGCAAGAACCGATGTTACATCACCAGTGTTGATGTTGAAAAAATATGGTGTTGATGACATTGTTAATTGGAACTGGTTTGAAAATCCAGGTAAGGATTCAATAATTATGGGTTTGCAAGAATTGTATCAGTTAGGCGCATTGGATGATTTCGGTAAAATTACTCAACGTGGTAATCATATGTCATTACTACCAATTCAGCCACATTTAAGTAGTGTCTTGATCCAAGCTAGTGAAACGTCATGTCTTGATGATGTAATTGACATTATTTCATGTTTAAGTGTTGAGAACTTATTACTGAATCCTCAACCTGAGGAGAGAGATGAAGTTAATGAAAAAAGATTATCTCTTTGTAATGGTGGTAAAAGATATGGTGATTTGATCATGTTGAAGGAGTTATTTGATGTATATTTTTATGAATTATCTAAAGGTAACCAAACTAATTTAACTAATGAAAGACAAGATTGGTGTAAAGAATTATGTATTTCTTACCGTGGGTTCAAAAATGTTGTTAAGATACGTGAGCAATTAAGAATGTATGCCAAGAGATTATTTGACAGTGATTCTAAAAGTAAGAAAATTAGTAATGATGAGTTTGATGACTTTAACATGAATGGTAAAATTGGGGAAGATAGAGATAAGATTGAAAAAATTTTGAAATGTTTCTTGACGGGGTTTGCTAAGAACACTGCAATTGGCATGCCCGATAGATCGTATAGGACTGTAGTTACTGGTGAAACGATAAGTGTCCATCCATCATCGATGTTGTTTTTAAATAAATCATGTCCTGCCATTATGTATACAGAATATGTCTTTACAACTAAAGGTTACGCAAGAAATGCAAGTAGGATTGAACTGTCATGGTTACAAGATATCGTTAGTGGTAATGCCGTCGCAAAGGAGAAAGTTAGTCAATAATGATAGATTAATACATAAAAGTAAATAATAATTGGATAGAATAAATAAATAGTTGTAGCAAAAAGGACTTAAACAGTAAACGTTAATGAGACGACACTCGTTCTCTGAGGAATGAAAAACGTGAGGTATTTGAGGTTTCTCAATTTTTCTTTGGCTTATGAATACCCTTATATACAAAATAGAACACAATGGTACTATCTGTGTTTACAATGGCTAATATGATTCTTTTAACATCGGAAGGACACAATTTGTCAAAAATCAAGTCTAAACATTCCAAAGTGATGAATTCTTCCTTATATTGTGTCATGTTTACCGGAAGAACAAACTCCCTGGTAAGCAGTTCTCCTTCCACGTCATCAGCGTCATTATTCAGTGGATGTGGTGGCACTCCCGACAGCAATCTCAACGTTGAATGTCTCCAAGATAGCACTTTTTCCTCTTTGTGCACCTCTTTCCACACATGGAAGTGCGCAAGATTGGCCATAACCATGTCTTCTAATACAACACGTTCATCCCCGACAGAAACGTCCGCCATTACTTGCAACAAGGAACTAGAATCGATGTCAAACGGTTGAAGCTCATCAAGTTTTTTCACTATTTTTTTATTTTTTAATTACTCGGATCAACTTGAAAAATAAATGAAATAACAAATTTTGGAAAATTCACTGATTAGTTTATCACTCAAACTGCCATCACAACATACATGAAGCTAAGCATTCTGTTGACACTTTTGAGTAGTGCTGCTGCCTGGAAGGCGGTGCACCGTCCCATCGAAAAGGGGAAGAAGAAAACAACCATTGAAGAGCAAAAACCTTGGCTTCGTACGATTTACTCAACTAAAGTGGAGATTGTGACACCAACAGTTATTGGTGGTGTGACATTTTCTCGGAAACCTTTGCCCACACCAGATCCATTAGAACCATGGATCTCTCTGAATAACGAAGGTTTCCCAAAGACTATCAAACCAGAATTGAAAAACGGTCATACAAAGAAGGGCCATCCTGATTATTCTACTTTCTTCAAAGTCATTGCGACGAAAACTTACTCGTATGAAGATTTGAAAGCACACAACATGGATCCTAACGACAAATTTGAAGAAGAGATTTTAATTGAAGAAGATGACACATATATCAAACTAAATCCAATAATCAGATGTACGCCCAACCGTTATTTCAATAAAGGTTTAGCAAAGGATATTTCTAGTGAACCCTTCTGTACTCCACGTGAAAATTCTCGTTGGAAAGTGGGCAAGACATATTTCGCCTCTTGGTACACACATTTCTTCGTTAATGAAAATTCAGACACAATTGCTAAGAAAGTTCGTCTTCATTTAGCTTATGTGAAAGAATCTGCTAATGAAAAAGGGTATCATAAGAGAGATATTCCGGCAGCATTCTTTACATCTGAATGGGTGGATAATGCTGCTGGTGCAGGTATTTATCCATTAGAAGTTTCTGAAGAATGGCTACAAGGTTTCTATGAGAGGAAAATTGTCATATCTGTTCAACCAGATTACATTCCAGATGAAGAATTTGATCCATTGGAAAATGGTGTTTTCACTTACATTGCACTTGGTTCCAAAGTTTTCAAAGAAACTGAAGAAATTAGAGCTCGTGAAGAAAACGTCATATATGATCGTGAATGGTATTATGTTGCATTTGCAATCCCAACAGCTGTTGTGGTAGCTTTAGTTTGTATTTATTTTTTCCTAGAGTTTAATGGAAGGTATAGAGATTTTAGTGATGTTACTAATAAGACGCTGGCCTCTAAGCATCGTGTCATTGGTACTATCTCTAAGATGAAGAAGTTCAAAAAAATGAAAAATCGTAAATACTCGGAGCTACCTACTTACAATAAAGATAGAAAGGAAAGTTAGACATATTTAAAATAACCTATTATTTATATTTCATTACTAAATTTATTTTGTTTTTGTAGCTTATTTAATATACTAATACTTTCAACGCAAACAATTTTAATGAGATATATCACAAGACTTCGTGCATATATAAGGGTAGGTAGCTATCCATACTTCTTCCTCAGTTTTCAGTAATACATGAAGCATATATATTGATATATAAGGTTCGATAGATGGTGACTATCTTTTCTACCCCACTAGATCCACTTTTGCTTCGCTGCAACTTCACAAATTTTTTCCAAAGTGATGACGCGAGGGTCTGGTTTAAGTGATTTTTTCTCATCATCAATATTGTCATCTAAACTTTCTTCTTCACTTTCTCCAACGTCTTCAATATAGTAAAAAAATGGTTCTAGCACCAACAAGACTTTCCAAAATTGATTTGTACCACAGTTATTCAAAAGTACGTCCACTAATATTGGTAAAAATTCAGATTCAATATATTCTTCAGCACTACAAACAAATTCATCTAACTCGTAATCTTGTTCATCTGCAGATAAAGTAGAATACATTTCAGACAATAAAGTCAATTCTTTACTTATTGTCTTCGGTATATCTTGTCTTGCCTGCCATAATAATTTTTGAGCTCTTTGTAATCTTTCTTGTGATATTAAATCCGTTTCATCTTTAATCAAAGTATCAGTTGGTAAGAAACCATTTTTTTCACTTTTCTCAATAAGTTCATTATATTCATTGTAAAGTGATATTATTTTCATCATAGGTTTATATAGTTGTTGGCAAACTTTCATTTCTGAATGTGGTACGATTATTTTCTCAAGATAATGATTAATTAAACCTTCCATGAAATTTGCCCAAATCGATGAAAAAACATAGTTTTCATCATATTTACTTTCAGTGAAGTCTTGATTAATGTTTTGTTGTATAATATATTCAGTTAAAGTGGTAATACGATTAGGATCATTTTCTGTATCGCTTGTGTTAGATTTTGTTTTTGACAAAGCTGATGATTTTGAAGTTTTATCTACAGCTGAGTCACTATTGGAATTTGGATTAGGTTCTGTTTTAACTGGTTCATTCAAGTTTGTCTTTCTCTTAGAAAAATTTTTGTCACTCTCAATTTCTTTCTTGAGGTCTTTGGGCAACATCTTTGTACCTTTCTGTATATTATTATCTGTCTTGTCATTTTCTTCTTCATCATCTTTATAATCTTCCTCATCTTTATCCACTATTTTCAATTGATCATTTTTGTCTAACCAATATTCTGGGCCACCTCTTTCAGATAATGTAACTAATAATAAGAACAATTTTGACTTAACCCAGGGACTCAAGTCATTAATGAATTGATCATTGATTTTGCTAGCATCTACATTAATCTTTCGATGAATACATTTGATGAATTTTTCAATATAATGCGATTTTCTTAGTCCATATTTCTCACTTAAGTACGCCACTGAAGTGATAATATCGTAGTTTGTACCTTCTAAATTTAATTGTTTCTTGAAGTTGAACTTCAACGACCTCTTCTTGATCCTCCTTGTGTGTCTGTGGTTGTTCTCCATGGTGCATCGATACGTCAAACGTTAAGTTCGACTTTTCAGCTTATTTATTCGTCTGGCGGGTAACACCTGTGCCCTAGCAGAGCGGTCTGAGGGCTTGTACCCTAATTGAAGCTGGGTAGGTCTTTCTGAATTTTAGGTCTTGTTATACAGTTATATCACATTGCAATGCTACATCATCTATCAAATATACCGGTTTTGAAGTCTTGTTCGTCTACATATGCACAAAGTAATGTGCGGTCATTGAATTGTGCACCTTGGATCAAGGCAACGTTCTCTTTACAGGACTCAATATCTTTGAATTTTACATATATGTTGCCCACATTATCAGCAATATGATCAATATTCAACCTGTAATCAATCCTTGGTGTTATTATCTTGATATCTTCAACATGTGACAATGTTTCAGTTAGTGTCTCCTTAAGTTCGCTGAGAAATGCCTCGTCTTCTAAATCAGTTGGATCCATGGCATTGATGATAAGTAATACATTACTTTCCGGTACAATTTGTGGCTGAATAGGAAATTTTGATTTGTTTATCTTATCCTGGGCCGGAATTAATTCAGGATCAGCTAAACATAACATATCAGAAAATAATAATCTTGTTGTACATTGTTTCAATTTACCTTCATTAGGTCTTAAAATTGGTAATTTCGAGTCAAATGTTGGTAACTTGACATTTTTGTCCAATATAATTATTTGACAATTGGTGTCTACATTATCAGAATATTTTATTGGTATAGTCTCATACTTATCAGAAGTGAAAAATTTTGTCAATTCAAGTGGATCAATGGGTTCTTGGACAGCAAATACATACTGATTATTGAATTTATTCATATTATCCACTTGTTCCACATATGAGTTTGGCCTCCTTATGGTAATATCGGATCCTAGTTCTTTTTTGATAAATTTTGCGCAACTAATTACTAAAACTGTGAATTTGAAATAATTAAAAGTAATTATTAAGGATTTTCCATTTTCTAACAATTTATAATCTATCTGTGTTAAATTTTTCTCTTCATCTGAAAGAAATTCTTGATTTTGTATCAAACTGGAAATAATATCTTTCAATTTGTTGACCAAACCTGGGTTCAAATTACCTTCTATGATTAGTTTATTGTTTATTATGGAATTCGTTATCTTTTCATAACGATTGACATCTCTAAATGCTGGTGGGATATAGTTTTTGTTATGTACAGTATTAGCATTGTTATTCTTATTTTGATTTTGATAATTTTTATTATATGAATTGTTTTGCTTAATATTATTTTGACTGTAACGGTTTGGGGTTGAATATCTAGTATTGTTGTAATTGGTATGAGTATTGGTATGCGTATTGGTATGGATATTGGTATTATTCCCGTTTTTATTATAATGATGAGTAATATGATGTGAGGATCGATACGAGGTATTCTGTTGGTAGGTATGATGTATTTGATTTGGTCCACGTTGATTTGAAGTTTGATCTAAATTTTTTGCTTCGATAGTTGGTGACGAGTTTTTATTATAATGATCATTTGATTGAGTGCGGGAAGTATTATAGCTATTGTTGCTGTAACTATTGAATTTCTTATACTGGAAATTGCTAGGGGAGTTACCCTTATAGGCACTAGATAGTTGTTGTCTGTTATTATAGTGACCTCTCGTGTCTCTATTATTCCTGGTATGGTTACTGTAACCCTCTCTTTGGTTGAATGGTTTGGGTGTTTCCGCATTATAGGAGTGTCCTGCTTGGTTGGTGCTAGAAGCTATGTCATTGTGGTAGATCTTGTTATAAGACCGAGTCTGGTCCATCGTGTGGCTTGCATCGTTGCCGTTTCCATTTCTATTCATCGGTCCATTACCGCCATAAACGCTTCTGTTTTCCCTCTTAAAGTTTCTGTAGCCGTAATGTTGCTGAGATGGCCTGCTATCCCGCGACCTGTCAGTGTCGACATGTCTCGTCACTGTGGAATTGCGCGGGCCCTGCACATTGCTGGGATCACTCCCCAGGGCACCGTTGTGCATGTTCTCGGTCTCCACCAAACGCTGCACCTTCGCTCTTCCGGCCGTGACATCGTCCACAACGTCGCCCGGCCTCTTCGTACCGCGCCCCATGGAGCTGATGATGGTGTTCCTCAGAGATTCCAGGGTGTTTTCGTTGCTCATCGCTGAAGTTTGGGCTTCTAAAATTTCGCCATTTGGTGAAAATTCGAAAATATTCAAATTTCAATTAACACGTAAATAAATTGAAACGATTCGAACTGGAAGAACCACAATGTTGTTGAAGTCTTTGCTGGTAGGTCTCTTTGCTGCCGCGTACGGTGCGCGCGCTGCGTTGCTTGGTGTTGATTTTGGTCAGCAGTTTGTCAAGGCGATGTGTGTCTCGCCGCAAGCTCCGTTGGAACTAGTGCTCACTCCGGAATCGAAGAGAAAAGATGTCTCTGCGTTAGCGCTCAAGAGATTGTACAATTCGAGAGATGTGGAAAGAACGTTTGGATCCGCAGTCGGGTCTCTAGAGACTAGGTTCCCTCAAAATGTCGTGCTTCAACTGAAGCCACTCTTAGGTAAATCATTAGATGATACAGAAGTGCAGAAATATATGGCAAGATACCCAGCTGTTAACATCACTGCAACTGATAGAAACACTTTAGCTGTCACCGTCGATAATATCATATACCCAATTGAAGAATTGGTCGCGATGTATTTGCAACAGATCACTAAAAGGGCTAATGAATTACTTGCCGAAAAGGGCGCCCATGTTGGTGACACAATCGATATGTATGCATTTACCGTTCCAAATTACTATACACAAAGACAACGTAAAGCCTTTATTGATAGTTCTTCTTTAATGTATGATCCACATGAAGAGTACTTAGTTAATGATGATTTATCTGTCGCAATTAATTTTGTCTTAAATCAACATCATAATTGGGAAACTGATAAACCATATTACTATATTATATTTGATATGGGTAGTGGATCAACAAGATCTTCCCTATACTCTTTCACCAAACCAGAAAACAAAACTGAACCAATAAAGATTGAATTTGGTGGTTATGGTTTCAATAAATTTGGTGGTTCTGATTTCACTGCAGTCATATCTGATATTATAAAAGAGAAATTTTTGGAAAAGTATGACAATAAAGGTATGAGAACAAAATTAGATACTAATGTTAAAGCTTTAGCTAAGATTAGTCAAGTCGCTGAAAAGATTAAAATGGTTTTAAGTGCTAACTCTGATGCATCTGCCAGTATTGAATCTCTAATCAACGATATTGACTTTAGGGTCACTATCACTAGAGATGAATTTGAGGCAAGATTACAAGATTGGGAGAAAAATATTACTGAACCAATTGAGAATACTTTACTTTACCAATTCGGTAATTTTACCGATATCGTTTCAATTGATAATTTAACTGGATTAATTTTAACTGGTGGATCCACTCGTGTGCCATTTGCTCAAAACTGTCTCTCTAAAATCTTGGATGAAAATAAAATTTTGAAAAATGTTAATGCTGATGAATCTGCAGTTAATGGTGTTACATTAAGAGGTATTAAATTATTTGATGCATTCAAGACTAAACCATTAAACGTTATTGAACGTTCTATTTATAACTATACTTTAAGTTACGAAAATTCTATTGCTACTTTCAATGAAACTATCTTCCAAATTGGTGACATTTTCCCATCAAAAAAAACTATTAATGTTACCATGGATGCTGATTTGAAAAAAATTAGTTTAAACACTTTTGAAGATACTAGTTTATTAAATAATATAATTGTAAAGAATGTTGCTGGTTTCAATTCAACTACCTGTCCAGATGGTGTTCAATACAGTCTTGCATTTGAATTGAATGAAATGAGACTATTAAGACTTGCTGGAGTCAAGGCTCAATGTTTAAATAAACAAGATGAAATTTCTTCTTCTTCTTCATCATTATCATCATCGACATCATCGTCATCGTCATCCACTGCATCTAAAATTCAAAAAGTTAGAAATAAGTTTATTAACCCAGTGTCTGTTGTGTATGAAGAAGTTGATGGGATTATGCCATCATTTTCTGATAGAAAGAGAATGAATTCAATGATTAAGATTAGAACATTGGATGAAAACGATAAAAAAAGAATTGACATCCAAGAAGCTAAAAATTCATTAGAAAGTGCTCTTTATGATGCAAGAAATTACTTAAATGAAGATGACGTTATCGAAAACGGTTCACCAGAATATGTTGAAAAATTGTCATATATCGTTGATGAATATCTTGAATGGCTTGAGGAAGATTTCGATGATACAGATAAAGATATTTTAATTTCTAAATTGAAAGACGTTGAAGAATATAAAGGTAAAATTGAATTTTTCATGAACAATTTAGATATTGAACTTGACTATGAACTTTTCCAAAACTTGTTAGAAAGAGCTGATATTATTTTACACAACCAAACAAATCCGGAATCTTCGTATAATTTGTCGGTTTTAGATGATGTTTACTCTGAAGTGGAATCATTTAATTTTACAGAAACGTACCAACAAATTAGTTTAACTGCTAAGCAAAATGAAGAATTGGAAAATTTGGAAAATAATAAAAAGGCCTTGCAGGAAATTTATTCAAGAATTGAAGAAATTTTAGATAATGAATCTATGGATGAGTTTAGCCGTGAAGATCTTTTAGAATTGAAAATTAATTTGGAAAAGATGATTGAACATGTTGAATCTAATACAATCGTCTCTGATATTGCACAATACCGTCTAAATGAAACTCAAGCACTTTATCAAAGAAAACTTAGAGCGCAAAAGAGGAAATTACAAAGAGAAATGAAAAAGTTAGCCAGTCAAAAATCTGCCGCCAACTCCACTGAATCATTAAACACTGAAACCATCAAACTTGAATCCGATAGTTCATCTTTGTTGTCTGAATCTTCTGTTCCTTATACCTCATCTATCAAGACAACGGAACCAACATCAACCATAGAGGTCTCTCAACCTACCTCCACAAGAAGCAACGGCAGCGCATCCACTGGTACTACAACTTCTATTGACGAGGATGACGTCGAAACTTCCACCACCACCACTGGTACCACCACCACCACCAAAGTCACGAAACCAAAGAAAACTGTCAAGAACGGCAAGAAGGCCAAGAAGGCCAAGAAGGCCAAGAAGTCCAAGGGTTTTGGCGGTTTCAAAGGTTTCAAGAGAACACAGAACGACGTGGAACATGACGAGTTGTGAGGCAGTCCCCCCAGCACACAAAGCAAAGACAAAACACTTCCCAGTCGTGTTTGGTCAACTTTATACACTTTCTATATACTTTATTTTCGAAGATCTTTTTTTTGTTTACGGTTTTGCAGTTTTGAGAAATCGATCTCGAAATCTTTTGACAGCTTGCCTGCTTCAAGTTCTGTGATCAACCGATGGAGCACGCCACAACCGAGGCCAATCAGGTACAATGGACAACCTTGGCCAGTTTCGTGTTCCCTGATTTCAAAGCACTGGACATGCTGGGGCTTCATCATGCTAAAGATATAGTTTACGAAGAGATTGAGATCAGCGGGCTCGAAATTTATATAGTGGAACAATGGACAGCGGAAAGGAAGCTATCCACTTTAATCACTTCGTACACTGGTAACTCACAGGATAAGATTGCTGCAGTGAGAGTAGTGTTGCCCAATGACTTCACAAGTTGGCCCTTAGTGTTTAAGGACTACTATAATGATTTAATCACTTATGCTATACCGAAAAAAATTAGAGAAGATACACTTTTCATTACAGATTTATCATCACTTCCGTCCACTTTGAACCTTTTACCCATACAATGTGGTGATTTTAGACAAATATGGAATAATTTCAAGATAAATTATAATTTGAAACGTATGAGATGTGTCGGAAGGTCGGCATTACTATTGAACGGTTTATTCACCGCTTCAAGTAACAAGTTTGCTCAATTGTATAAAATACCAATCAAGACACATTCTGCTATAACTAAGAATTTTAAAAACACTGACTATGCTGATAAAACGAATGTATCAGATTCAAAAAATTTAATAGATGAAAGTAATAAAATATCAAATAGTGCCCTAGAGAAAGAATATAGTACAGTTTATCCAATTATTGAATTGGTCACCATTATTCAAACTTGTTTAACATATTTTGGTTTATTTGACACTAAGAGAAAGGATGGTTTACTTTGTAATTATACAAAGAAGGCAATTAACGAATGGTGGAATTTGTATGGTAAGTGTTACTTGAGTGTGCCAAAACCTAAAAATGAAGCTACAATGGGACCGACTACTGTAGCATCCATACTTAGTCTAATTTTAAGTTGTTATTTTAAATTTATGATAATGGGTTGTATCTCGTCAAAGGAACCATTTGATGAAAATGAATTCTTTACTGCCATTTATGGCTTCCAAAAAAAATTTGGCTTCCAAAACAAAACCGAAAAGGTTTGTCTAGATCAGTACACTATGGAAAAATTATTTGAACTGTCTGCAAAAGTATCTAATACAGATATTTTCAATTTTAAGACAAGATTTAAATCCACTTTCCAGGATATCGCAGGTAAGGGTAACTTTATTCAATTATCCACTGATATCTTGACCAGTGATCTAGATACATTGATTCCAAACCTTCATTATGGTAAACTAGCAGTTATTTGGAAATCCACTCGTAGAACTGAAAAAGATGTTCTCTCATTAAGGAAAAAGGATTTTATTGATGTATCATTCAACAATGGTCAGCCCAGGCAATTATTGCAAGAACAAAAGTTTTATTTTGAAGAGTTGCATAAAGATGCTTTCATTCAAACTGTAGACAACCCATTTGTCAATGCGCATGAAAGTTATCTAAGCCTAAATAATATGCCACAGGGCAAAAACGTTTCACGTAATATTACAAATACTTCAAACATTACCACTTCCTCAGTGAAAATGTCACTGGATGAAACTTATAAAAAAGAGTTCTTCAGAAGGAACTCAATCTCATCACCTAATTTATCAACTTTGACATCATCAAATGATTTCAAAGAAGAAAACCGTATGCATCGATCCAATTCAATTTCAAGGATATCAGACACCATTGAATCATGGTCATTACCCTTTGATCCATCCTTGACAAAAATTGCCAGAAATATGTTGAAAATAAATGAATTAATGAGACGCGAGCAAGGTAGGAAACCAGAAGATGATATCTTCAATTTAAAAATAGAAAGTAAAAAGACTAATTGTGATTTTGATAAAGTATATTTCAAGAATTCTGTCAGTGAAATGCAAAAGAAAAAAACTCTCTATGCTAAAAACTTCCAAATTTTCAGTGATTTATTCGAAAGAGTAGAAAATAAAAATCTATTGGTTCAACATGATTTGAAGGAGTTGGACTCATTATCATCCCAATTGCAATATAATTTGATGGTTCTTACAAGGCGTGTAAGAGATGTAGAAGTAAGTATTGGACGTTTTGATAAGGAAATAAATGATATTAGATCCAAATTAACATCAACAGAGAATAAAATATTGGAAGATTTGGATCACTACGATACCATAAATGCTATGAACGAATATGCCAAACAAATAGTGAATGCAGAAGAAACAAATTACCAAGGATTATTCATCAAACTGATAAAAACAAATTTCCTCTATGATATGCAAATGGATATTAGGAAATGGTTGCTGTGGGCATTCGAAGGCATAATTTTCTCTAAAGGCAGAAGGTCGACAACAAAGATAGATTAAACTGTAGTGACAATACATTTCGAATAATGTATATTGGGAAAAATGAACTTGACTCCTGTGTGCTTAGTGTGAAAAATCAGTCATTTAAGCAATTAAAATCAGAAAATATCCAGTTTAGCGGGTTATTTCCAAAAAGTAGATTGCACTCCATCAATAATATATGACATATACGCCATCAAAAGTTATGACACTGTAGCTTCTTTATATATTCAAAACTTTCACTATTACAATTTTTTTGCCATCTGGCCTTTAATCGACACCCAAAACCTATGGTAAATCATGGCTACTATAATGGTGGTACATTTGTCGCATAAGTTTTGTTGCAATTTTCAATATATAAGCATAAAAGAACACTATTTGAATAACACTTGCTATAGATGATATCTCTCGTCATAAATGTGGTTACAGAATGTAAAGTTATTGAGCAGAAACCGCTGTTCCATTCATATTTTCATTATTCTTATAATTTGTTGTTGAATTCATGTTGTTATGTGGTCAAGATGTCGAAATATAACTGTAACTATTTAAATTTGTCGCTGGTTATATAAAAAATACATTAAGAATGATAAATAAAAAAACAGAACAACTGCTCTGATCTTGTTGTGTTTATATAATAATTGGTTAAAGACATTTCACTGTTTCACATCAGGATGAAACAAACATGACTGTCCTAAAAATAAAGGAGTTTGACCTCAATAACATATTTCTTTGGGAAACAATATTAAATACTGTATTTGGTGAAATCATGATATTACAGTAAAAATTTGCATGCACACCCTATTTATGCAATATAGCAATATATTTCATAGTACATTACATTTTCAGCAGTTATGGTAGCTTTTTTTGAAGCTAAAATTAGGTGATTATAGTTAAGTTTATGATCTTGCAAAAAATAGAGCTCAAAATAATACTAATATAATTCTCAGCCACTCTTCCTGCTTTAAAGCTATTGAATTTTCTAAGCCATACCTTAATAATTTTATTTTGTGATATTCAGATGTTAATTTTAATATCGTGGAACCTTCGAAAGTTTGCAACCTTCAGGATATGATGCAAGCAAACAACTGAGCTTAGTTGAGAACAGATCTTAATTCTCGTCAATTCTTGTGTTGATTATTTTTCCAGCTTCAGTAACGCTAAAATTATTGAAATATTGGTCAGAATGATCACAGTTTACAACTCTGGGAGTCATAGTCCTAGAACCAGGATAAAAAATAAAGTATTCTGTATTTTTAATAAATAAGTTTATATACTATATTTTATATATCATTCATTAGACAAATCTGCTTTTCAATCAAAACGATGTCTAATATGGGCCGTCGAGGTCATCACTTTACACAGTATCAAAAAGTAAAAATGAGGATTTTTTGTCTCCTGAAGAAATATCGTAATTTAAATAATCAATGTCTTGATTTTTACTGGTAGTGGTATTAATTTTCGATTCAATTTTGATCAGTAATTTAAAAATCTATGGCGTATATAATTTTATTCAATTTTTCAAATATGAAAAATCAAGTATCATAAAAAATAATCTTACCGCTTAGAACTTATCGTTGAATTAGTTCTATTTCCAAAATAATGTCATCCTTATATCATAGTGGAAGCTACCAGATTCCTGGTTGAGTTTACTCATATTAGAATTATAAATGGAACTTGTAATATTAAAGTGTATATAAAATGTAATATATAAAAGACGAAAATATTTTTCATTTCTCGAAGTCATTGTTGATTTTTTCACAAAATCCGGATAACTGAAAAATATCTCTTTATAAAATAATTCATAAAATATATGGTTGACACTGGATGATATCAATTTAGTCATATATTCCAACATATCAGACTTTGAACGACAGAAAGATGCCTATAAATAGTGGTAACACTATATTGATGTAGAACAATATTGTTGTTGTTTTTGCTGCTATGCCAAAAGATCATATTTACCATCATTGCTTTTAATATAATTTATTTCAAAAGCATGACTAAGATAAGCGGACTTATTGCTTACTTGATGAATCTTTTTTTAAAGATGAAGCAGTGGCTCAATGGTAGAGCATTTGACTCCAATTAAATTCTGGATTTTACGGAAATTTGCAATCAAAAGGTTGCAGGTTCAATTCCTGTCTGTTTCATTTTTTAATTTTTGGTATAGAGTCTTCACCCCCACTCTATGATACTAAAACGACAGTGTATTACTGAATTATATAAATATGAATGCTAGGAGGACAATTGGTAATGTGGACTCCCGATAAACTAGATTAACCGCATATGTGATGATTGCAATAACTTCATAAATTTTGAAAAATTTGAGAATAACAACGAAAAAAACAAAAACGAAGAATTACTAAATGCGCATTTTACCATTGATTAAACATCCCCAAAGATCTCTATTTAGTACATCTTCCACTCTCCAATCAATACTTTTATATCTGCTTTCTCATGTTCATTTTTTAAGATGTGTTGGCACAGTAAACACCCCATTACAGCAAAATCCGGACAAAATCTTGTAACAGCGCAAAGATGCAACTAGTAAAAATATTTGCTCTATTAATTCTTTTGCATCTTATCGTAAACTGTATAAATTAAAATCTAAATTTGGATAAATTGAGGTGGAAAAAATAAGTCGATCTCAGATTAACATCTTGACGAACAAAAATTATATTGAGGAAAGCCCAAAGAAAACTATTTATTATAATGTTTGGTCCTTCAAAAGGAAATACATTGCGTCAACTGCTAATGGTAACTTTTTATAAGCTCAAAATATGATTACCAAGTTATTCAAGAAGTCTGAACAGGATCATATTTGCTGCAACGATATTCCCACTATTTTGTTTTTACTTAATGAAAACAGAAGAACAAATAATATGATCTTGAATGGCTCTTGTAAAAATGCTACCTACATCAAACTTTCAATTGCCTCCGTAAGTAGTTCATAAAAAAAGTTTGCCTTAATGTGAAAGTTGTTTCTATTGTTGGGATATCAGCTAATATATAGTTTTTCTAATATTTAGAAGACTTTACTACATTTCACAAAATGCTTTAGAGCCCAAAGTGAAACACAAATCAAATAGAGATAAAAGAGTTGAATTTGGTTAGAAACAAGTTATCCAGATAAAAAGTATTTTTTGTCATTTTTTGCAGACCAGCTTATGAAATTGGAATGTTTTCATTCTACCGTATCTTGCAATATATAAAAGTCGATAGTGAAATGCATTCAACTCATTGTTTGTATATGTTACGAAAAGTGAAACTCTATTTTACTTTTTGTCGATGCCGAGAAAATCTCGGTAGTATAAAAAGAAGAAATTTTCCAACTAGAAAATTTTATTCTATATAATCTACTTTATAGACCAAGTTTTAAGTTCTATTGTAACTGACATAGAGTGCTGTATATAACACTACATTTATAATAAGAATATGAGCCAATCTATATCAAACATTGCGCCTCTTACTTTCGCCCAGTCGCTTAGAACTTTACAGTATAAAAGGCGTCAAAAAAAAAAAAATTAGGCTGTGCTAACGAGTTCCATGGCGGGCCTGATTTAATAATGCAAACTTTCTATACATATATATATATGACCTTATATCAATGATTTGCTTGAATATGTTACAACAAACTACTTAAAGTTTAACTAAGCAAAAATATGATCGACGGTGAAAATGTACTTACCACTAGTAGGTTCATAACTGACAAAATGGAACGTGTCAGATTTCTTCAGGTTCTTGATGTGATTTTCTAACAATGGATGATTAATGTCGGTGATCGGACGTCTGTCGTTCTTTCTTTTTGGATAGCAGTTGAACAAAGTAATTTTAGCCTTAATATTCAAACCTTCACCTTCCTTTGGAGGCTTTGATGTACCTTCAAAAGCAGTAAACCCTTGGGGAGTAAATTTGATAAAGCCACCACATATATGTTTCAAGGATACACCTGTCAAATCTACTGGTTCTAAAAATTCGATTTTACCGAACTCCTTATGACCAACAACAAAATTCGAAACTTTACGTAAAGATAAAAGATCCATCGAATTTAAAGCGTCTAAAGAGGGTGAGATGTAATAACCGTTATCCAAAAATTGGACATCATCATTTAAAACGTTTGGAAACTTGACAAAGTTATCCTTCATATTGGTAACGGAAGTAACACCATCCTCTTCAGAAGACACAGGTGTGATTGGTGGCGAAACTTTGATTTTTTCTGCTTTGTCAACTTCTTCACAATCAAATATTTTTTGAGGAACTGGGGTTTGAGGTAAATTAATAAATGACTTGTCTTCTTCAACATCTTCTCTATTGTCGTTTGAAAATGAAATCTTTTTGATGATTTCATTATCTTTGACATCCTTAGACTTTGCTTCATTATGTTTTTTAATTATCAAAGTTCTGAATGACGAATCATCTGGATTGAATAGTATATCATCACTAGTATCAGTTAATAATAAAGTGGCAGAGCTTTTTTCTGTCGATGGTAAGAGAGTTGTTTTATTTCTATTATGATAGTTGACAGAAATGGGCTTTTTAGACATGAAAAGTGGTTTAGGAATACCTCTTGATGAAGGACGAATGCTTGAAACACTCGAAACATCACTATTGGTTATTGATTCATTTGGTTGAGTGATTGATTCTCCGACATCAATCTTGACAAAAAGTTGGGACATATCGTCATTTTGAGTATTTGAATTACTAATACCAGTGGATTGACCCAAAGAGGTAACTGGCAAGTTAGAAGCAGTACTTTGACCAAATAATGACGTTTGAGGAGCTTGGGCTGTTGTAACACCCAATTTGGAACCAAAAAGACCACCAGCTGGAGCATTAGATCCAATTTGAGCGGTCGAATTTGTTGCTGACGCACCGAATAATGACTTTTGAGTAGTTGGTTGATTACCAAATAATGTACCAGATGCTGATGCACCTGAATTTGGTACAGTGGATGCACCAAACCCAGACGTTCCAATGGTTGCAGTGGCTGGTTTGGCACCAAATAAGCCGCCTGTGGAAGGGGCATTTATACCACCAGCAGTATTTAATGTACCAGCTGGTTTAGCACCAAATAGTCCACCGCCTACAGGAGCATTTAAATTAGAGGTACCATTCAAAATATTATTAGCTTGGGTATTGGTTTGATTGTTTTGACCGAAAAGACTTCCGGTAGTTACGGTGGAGCCAAGTGTTGGTTTATTACCAAACAATCCACCTGTCTGAGTGTTTGTATTATTGTTCTGACCAAATAATCCACCTTGTTGCTGTGGTTGTTGATTAGTATTTTGCCCAAAGAGTCCACCACCACCAATCGCGTTAGCAGAATTATTGGCGTTATTCTGACCGAAAAGGCCAGCAGTGGTAGCACCAGGACCATTCAAAGCTGGCTTATTACCAAAAAGTCCACCACCAGTACTAGTGTTGTTGTTATTATTACTAAATAGATTATTTGTGCTATTGTTGAACCCACCTTGGGAGGTATTAGTACCAAATGGCGCAGAGCCACCAAAAGTATTAGCAGGTTTGTTTCCAAAAAGACCACCTTGTTGTTGCATATTGTTATTCTGCCCAAACATGCCACCTTGTTGCTGCACTTGTTGGTTATTATTTTGACCGAAGAGGACCCCACTCATAGTGTTATTGTTGTTATTAGCTTGACCAAATAAACCAGCTTGTTGCTGATTAGTGCTTTGACCAAATAATCCTCCTGATGTAGCAGGTTTATTGCCAAATAGGCCCCCTTGTTCATTTTGATTATTGGTCATACCTCCAAACGCATTATTTGTTGAATTGTTATTCATACCAAAACCTGTATTACTATTCATACCAAATGCATTGTTTGCTGTAGAATTTGTACCAAATGCGTTATTTCCCACATTATTGGAACCAAATGCATTAGTAGTACCAGTAGAATTAGCTCCAAATGCATTATTGGCACCAGCACTACCACTTTGACCGAATAATCCACCACCAATAGCAGGTTTATTGCCAAAAAGTCCACCTTGTTGTTGTTGATTGGTGTTTTGACCAAAAAGGCCACCTGAGGTAGCAGGTTTATTACCAAGTAAATTACCTTGCTGTTGATTATTATTTTGACCAAATAACGAATTATTTTGCTGTTGACTGAATAAACCGCCTTGTTGTTGATTACTATTATTCATGCTACCAAAAGAGGTGTTAGAATTCATGTTCGTACCAAAAGTGTTGTTGGTATTATTTGTGCCAAATGCATTAGTAGTATTATTTGTACCAAACGTATTAGTAGTACCAAATGTATTATTAGTACCAAAAGTATTGTTAGTGGCACCAGAATTAGTACCAAATGCATTATTAGTGGATGCGTTGGAACCGAACATAGAAAGTTTATTTTGACCGAAAAGTCCACCACCAGTATTATTAGTGTTATTGTTATTATTTTGACCGAAAAGTCCACCTTGCTGTTGTTGAGTGGTATTTTGTCCAAAAAGACCACCAGAAGCATTTGTATTAGTATTATTATTCATACCAAATGTATTATTTGCTTGATTTTGATTATTCATAGAGCCGAATGGGTTAATATTGCTGGTATTTGTTTGACTATTTATACCACCAAAAGACGAATTGACTGGATTGGATTGACCAAACGTTGATTGGATGGGATTATTATTACTAAAGCCACCAAATCCAGATGATGCATTATTTTGAGCTGCATTAGTATTCATACCAAATAAGTTATTATTTGCCGGTTGCGAATTCATAGAATTTACGTTATTACTAAACCCGGATCGATTGGAACCAAATGCATTGTTATTATTATTACTACCAAAATTGTTACCAAACATTTCAATATTGATTAGTTTTAGCTAAGACTAGAGATAAATTTCAAGATTATGCTGAGATTTATAGTGCAATCAACGGGCAAATTGCTTCTTAAAAAAGATAATTGCGAGTGTTTTTTATTTTATTGCTATTGTTTGAATTTTTTTCATTCAGTAACATCATTTGTGACGATCTTTGGCCTATGCCCCAAAACGGAAGTGGCCCATCATCATAGGGTTGGAAAGTGATGAGCAGGCAAAACCCTACGCTTAGGGGTGGCTATAATTTAGGGTTGATCTTGGTGTGGGATGTCCTTGGCCAGGTTGCGTCCCAATGGAGCATGTCTTTGACGTTGGGAAATAGACTTACGTTTCAAATTGCCTTAATTATTGTGCCGTCCAGTATGTGTCTTAAGATT
The DNA here is from genome assembly GCA_030462875.1 of Grigorovia humatica. Taxonomy (NCBI): domain Eukaryota; kingdom Fungi; phylum Ascomycota; class Saccharomycetes; order Saccharomycetales; family Saccharomycetaceae; genus Grigorovia; species Grigorovia humatica. The sequence continues at coordinate 635 of JAMSGM010000013.1, read as the reverse complement.
ATTGTGATAATTTATTCAATTGCTTACTTTTTATTATGGCGCATTTTTCGCGCCAACACGTTATTAATATTTTTACTGAGATGTTTATTTTGACATCCTATAATTTTTTGTTTAGTTAATTTAAATGAAGGAAAATGAAGTCAACATAAACATTTCTTTTTTAGTGAAAAACGGAAAAAACAAGAATTAAATGAGTTGCATCTGAAGATTTGGAAGGCAAATTTCAAGGCCCAACCCGAAATCCAAATGTTAGACGAACTAATCCGAAATTGGATGAAAACTTCAAGTATGTTTCTAAAATCTTATCAAGGAAAAAAATTATATGGAAGTGGTGTTCTGACATGCAGAAATGTAGAAAACACAAATAAATGTTGAAAAGATATTTTATATTATAAAATTCAAATACATGCTAATTGTACATATTGGAAGTAAAAAGTAGTGTTCGAACTTTTGGCAAAAAAGGTTCGCTTGTGCGGGTAACAAAAATGCAAAAAAAAGCGATTTTTTTGCAATTTTTTAGTGAAACCCTTGTAAACCATTCTAACTTTTTCAGTTTGCAAAATACAAGAAAACCTTTACCCTAGAATCAGTTCAAGAAAAAATAAAGAAAAATATCACCAAAACTGAATCAATAA